>JAKOGI010000006.1:970000-1155000 GCA_029747015.1 Carnegiea gigantea
TTTAAGACAAAAAAAATCTTCGGAACAGTCATTGCTGGTGAGTTCCTGATATTGTTATACAAAATATTTTCCATCCTGTCACGTTTAACGTACTAATCATATCCACTATATCTATTGCAGAAGTATATGTTGTTGAATTTCAGAAGCGTGGCCTTCCTCATGCTCATATCCTCTTAACTGTAGCCACGGAAGATAAGCCTGCATGTGCAGAGGATGTTGATAGGCTAATTAGTGCCGAACTTCCTAACCAAACTACGGACCCTCTCGCATATGAAACTGTGACAAGATTTATGATACATGGCCCGTGTGTGTCATGTTTGATCGATGAAAAATGCTCAAAAAGTTACCCTAAAAGATTTTCCAACCAAACAACATTTGATGAGCATGGCTTTGCTCAATATCGAAGGCGACGCACTTCCCAAAGGGTGGTTGTGAATGGTCGAGAAATTGATAATCAATGGGTGGTTCCATACAACAGAGACCTATGCATAAAGTATGACGCCCACATTAATGTGGAACGTGTAGCAGTACGCAGTGTGATCAAATACCTATATAAGTATATCCATAAGGGTCATGATCGTGCGACAGTTGTCATTGAAGGAAACAATGGAGGTCATGACATTGATCAACATCGACAATATGGAGGAAGGAATGAAATCCAAAAATATTTGGATTGTCGCTATGTATCTGCAATTGAGTCATGTTGGCAGATTTTTGAGTTCAGCTTACAGTATCAATATCCTTCCGTACAGAAGCTTCAATACCACTTGCCTGAGGAACAATTAGTCATCTTCAGTGACAGAGAGGACCTCTTTGATATTGCAAATGAACCAGATGCGCAGAACACAATGTTGACAATGTGGTTCGAAGCAAATAAGGAATTCCCAGCTACTCGACAGACTACATATCTCAACTTCCCTACACAATGGGTATGGAACCATTCATCTAAAAGATGGACTATTCGTCAAAAAGGATCTTCAATTGGTCGCCTTCCGTTTGCACATCCAAACTGTGGTGAGCAATATTATTTGAGATTGCTTCTAACAAAGGTCGGTGGAGCAACTTCCTTTGAAGACATCCGTACAATACGTAGGGTTGTACACCCAACATTTAAGTCAGCATGCATGGCATTGATGTTACTTGATGATGACGGTGAATAGCATGCTGCTCTGAATGAAACATCAACCTGGGCTTCAGGTGTTCAGTTGCGAAATCTGTTTTCCTCAATCTTGATGTTCTCTGAGATTGCTGACCTAGTGAAGTTGTGGGATGCACATTGGATGCATCTAACAGATGACCTTCTATATGTCATAAGACGGCAAACAGGAATCTCGGATATGGACTTACCATCTACTGATCTGCAAAATCTTGAGCTACTTGAAATAGAACGTACGTTGAACCGAAATGGAAGGTCACTCCAAAATTTCCCTCCGATGCCCCTCCCTTCTGTCGAAGCTGCGATGCATGCAACAAATCGGCTAATTATTGATGAGCTTGATTATGATACAAATCTGGAGACATCAAGATTTGAAAGCTTTGTACGAGGGTTGAATTCAGATCAGTATCATGCATACAAATCGGTCCTCAATGCTCATAATAGAGGTGGAGGGGGATTGTTCTTTGTATATGTTAGTGGTGGCACGGGAAAGACTTATCTCTGGAATACATTAATCTCCAAATTCCGATAAGATAAACATATTGTCCTGGCTGTAGCATCATCAGGTATAGCTTCTTTACTATTGCCCGGGCGGAAAACGGCACACTCAGTGTTCAAAATACCCTTACAACCTGATGAGACTTCAGTGTGTTACTTTGATAAAAGGTCTGAACGTGCTGATCTCATACGGGAAACAACATTGATTGTTTGGGATGAAGCACCAATGATGAACCGATTAGCATTTGAGGCAGTAGACCATCACCTCAAGGACATATGTGACAATGAGAATGCTTTTGGAGGGAAATTGGTTCTTCTTGGAGGAGATTTTATACAAATACTACCTGTAATTACACATGGAAGTCGCGAATCTATCGTCGCGGCTACGGTCCATCGAGCAGCATTTTGGAATGAGTGTAGTATTATGCACTTGCGTATAAACATGAGACTGCAACGAATAAATGAATCAAGTCAGACTATGCAAATTGTGGAAGAATTTGCTCAATGGATATTACAAGTTGGGGAAGGTCAAGTGCAAGGAATTCCTATCTCCGACGACCGAGAGCCTAATTGGATTAAGATTCCAACAGGGTATCTCATTCAGAATGACGACGGTGGTTTGCACAATTTGATCGCATCAACTTATCCTGATTTTAGTACTAAGTACGACGATTGGTCATATCTTAGTGAGCGAGGGATCCTTGCTCCAACAAATGATGATGTTGATAAAATCAACACAATCATGTTGTCTATGCTCCCTAGAGATGTCAAAAGCTATTTGAGTTGTGACATTCTTTCAAACTGCAACGATTACGGCCCTTTTAGTGATATGGAACCTCCTAAATTATTGCATTCCTTAAAGATTTCTGGGCTGCCAAATCATTGTCTAGATCTTAAAGTTGGTGCACCTGTTATATTACTGCGGAATTTGAATCAGTCAATAGGGTTGTGCAATGGTACTCGATTGATCATCAGTAAACTGGGGGATAGAGTGATTGAAGCAAAAGTAATATCTGGCTCAAAAGTTGGTGAGACTGTTCTAATGCCAAGAATCGATTTAACCCCATCTAACCTTCCTGATCTACAACTCAAAAGAAGACAGTTCCCTCTAAAACTGGCGTTTGCAATGACAATCAACAAAAGTCAAGGGCAAACATTCAATAGAGTTGGTGTCTACCTTCCACGTCCGGTGTTCACCCATGGCCAGCTTTACGTTGCACTGTCACGTGTTTCGTCTCCTTCTGGATTAAAAGTACTGATTTGTAATAAGAGAGGTGTTCCATTAGATGTTATAAAAAATGTCGTGTACATGGATGTACTCCACCATTTGTAACTTATTATATCATGCAGACAATTTATTGTGTCTGTTACATTCCGAACACCAGGTTAATCCCTTTTGAATCATATAAAAATCGTGTCCTATACATTAATGTATGTTATTAAACAATTAAGGTGTGGTCATTGTACTGTTATCATATCATTCTATTCAGTTTTATTTATTTATGATCACAGACATGTCTGCTTCAATATATACGACTATGCCTATATGCGCCATCAACCTTTGCAGTAGATCTGTGACACTATTGGTTCGACTCATGCGAGTTATGAGTGTCCGAGCATATGGGCAACGTGCGTTGTGGAAAGTGATATTCATGGACTATCAAGTATTTGACGAATACGCTAATATAATTCCCCAACGTGTACATGTATGTTGCTAATGACAACGTTTGATTACTATAGTGTGATGAGATTTTCGGCAGTATAGAAGGTGATGTTGACATTTCTCGATGGAGACCTTTGCTCATCACTGGAAAAGTGTACCACATCTCTGGACTCTCTGTTGATGCTGCTACCGATGGCGAGAAGAATGTGGTTACCAACAATTACAAGTTGGTCTTCTCGCCGAGAACGAGACTTCTTGGCATCATTGATGATTGCCCAGATATTCCCTTCCAGCACCGACCACCTTTTCTGCCTTTCATTGATGTCCCTCAGCGTCTACGAACACCAAATAATGTCGTAGGTACGTATTGTTCACATAGTACACTTCACTAACTACATTCCTACATATAGTTATTCTGAATTGTATATAACGGTCACCTTTTTTTGTTGTTTACATAGACGTTATCAGCATGGTAGTTGCTATATCTCCTTTAGAGAGGACAAGAGATAGGAACACTGCAAGACGAGAATTGTTACTTTCTAACATACAGTAAGTACTTTCATTATTTAACATTTTTTGCACACTACGTGCCTCAATCCGGTAATATGAAAATTAGTACACAACCTACCTATTTATAGGATGCACCCATTAAGATTGACTTTATGGGGAGATTTTGCGGATGTTGAAGGCAGCTATATTGAGCAACATTTGACTGAGGAGAACATACTTCTAGCTTCCAGAGTTCACATTAGAAACTATCAAGGTATCCTTATCTCAATTGTTGTATTTTTATTCCTAAAATATTTTCATTCCTAAAATTGCATAATTTTCATTAATATGATGATATATTTCATTAATATGCTGTCTTGCCTGTAATGTGTATTTAGGAATTTCGGTTTCTACTTTACCCATTAGTAGATTGTTGATCAACCCCGATATTGAAGTAATAGAAGACTTTGAAGGATGGTATACAAAACATATTAAATTTATTTCACTTTGTATTTGTTGTGCAAGTTATTGGCACTTGACCTCACACATGTGCCGTTTGCTACATACACTAGGTACTCTGGCGCTAAAGGTGTTATGAAGCATTTTGATTTGATGCGTACAAGAACATTACGTATGCACAATCTAGAAAAGTTGTTCGCTGCTAAATGGATTAGATTAGATCAATATGCAACTGCATCAAATGTAAGCAGCAACATTTTTATCCCAAATGTTAATTACACATACATATGTTCCTTCAATGTCACATAATGTGCAACATTTGGTACATGCAGGTGAGATATTTTCGTATTTTTGCATATATTGTTGAAATCCACCCACTATTGTATGATGCGTGCACTAATTGCAACAACAGTACCCACAATTACGTATTCGCGCTTAATGTACCGTACTGCACATGTCAACCTCCACGTCTAACTCATAACAGGTTCGCATAATTGATTGCCTACTGGGCGGTACTCTGCCCTAATTTTTCTAATTTTGTTTGTGCATTACTGTAACCACTCTATTACATTCACGTGGATAGGTTCATCTTCAGAGTTGTCCTGCAAGATACTACAGGGTACAGAGAGTTCACTGTTCTTCATGAAGATGCTCGAATCCTATTGCATTTGACATCTTCCCAATTGGATATATATGCAGCGCAGGTACTATCATTTTCAATGCTACTAACGTGAATACGACTTCTTTTTTAAATTGTTGCGTAACCCATGTCAATATTGTGCACAGCCATATGGTCATCTATCGCTATATGCGATTATAGATGACTATGTAAGTCAACCTTGCGTTTTCATTTTGGAGCCTCCACGTCCCCACGAAGTAGAAGCCCCCGTCGTTCTTATTGTGCCAGTCAATTGGGAGGAAGAGGTTCATTACATACGAAAATCTAATGTTAGTTACACCAGGTAGATAATGCGTATATGTAACTGACAATTATATTATTCTCAATCAAATAATCACTACATATTCATTTCCTTCGCAGGTACAAGAGGAGGAGGTGGATTGATCGTAATTGGCGTCATATATTGAATTATCATCCTCCATTGTGCCATGCTTCGTAACAAGCTTATTATGTCATTTATCCCTCATATTTATATACACATTTTCTATAACCATATAGTTTATGTCCGAGTAACAAATTAGTTATCGACGAAATTGCTTCAGAATTACTTATTCATTGAAATTTTGCATTCTATCAGTGTAATTACAACATTAATTATGTCCGTAATAGCTTTCTATTTACTATTTCCCTACATACCTTGAAAATGTCCACTTGATCATGCTCCGTGCAAAAGCACGGGCCCAGACTAGTTGAGATAAGAAAAGATACAAGATCAATAAATTAGTTTTCTTTTTATGTAAAGATAGAAAATAAACATATAAAAAGATCAAACATTCTCTCTCCCACTCTAAATAAATAAATTTAATTTATTATGTGCTAAAATTTTAATATTAGACGCAATCAATACGCTAAATTGGAATCAGAACTTGAAGTTCTAGTTCCAATTTTTCAAAAATTAAGAACCTATATATGTAACCGGTTCTGATTTTAGTTTTTAATTTTTTTGATCAAGTGCTCGAAACCGCTGACTCATAGTTTTAGGGAATAAATAAATAAATAAATAAATAAATGAACTTCAATGATCCGCGTGGACAATGTCCGTTGCTCGTCCTGCGTCTGTGATGGGATACTTTTGTGGTTGAATCCGATAGTGCTGCTCTGTTCATCAGCACCTCAAGTCGAACATGGCCATGGATGACGCCTACGTCTACAGTTTCAGATCCATTTGTACTCCCAACCTTCACTTGAATCTTAAGCACTTTCTTCCAGTTTTCTGTCTCTCCATACTTATTCTCTCTCTGAGTTCCTTTGCTGCTACAATCGTCGAATCAATTCCTGGTTATCCCGGCGACCTCCCTTTCCGCTTAGAAACCGGGTACTTTCTTTTTCTTTAATTGTTTTGGGTTGTTTGTTTATCGGTCCATCTTAACTAAAAGTTTAAACTGTATTCAATGCGCGCAGCTACATTGGTGTAGGGGATGAGGAGCAAATCCAGCTATTTTACTACTACATTGAGTCGGAGAGAGATCCCAAGACTGACCCACTTGTTCTTTGGCTCACTGGTGGCCCCGGTGCATCTGGTCTCTCTGACCTTGTTTTGGAGATCGGTATGTTTTTTACATGCTGTTTGTTCCAATTTCCAAATCCAAGCTTAGTTCTGTGATTTGGATTGAGCGGCTCGCCTATTCTCCAGAAATTCAAGTAGTGCCTATTTTGTTAAGTTAAGGCGTTTATCTTTTTTTTTGGGGGGGGGGGGGGATTACCTTGAAAGGGTGAACAAAGTCAAGCACGCTAAATAGTTACAAATTAATCTACTAGTATAATCTAAAAATTGTAGGCAAAATCAAAAACGGACAAAACAGAATTGCAACTAAGTGCATGTTTGTTATAATCATATTGAATCTGCTAAAGGCTCCAACTTACCCAATATACTCAAATCTGCTAACTATTAGTCAAACTTACTTTAACTTGCTCAAATCTGCTAATTATTAGTTAAATCTGCTCCAACCCACTCGAATACTTGTTTTCAAACTGCTTCAATTTGTTAATACCTGATCAAACATGCTCTAATTTACTCAAAAATGTTCCAACCTGTTCAAACATACTCAAACATATTTTGTGCTAGTCAAATCTACTTAAATCTACTCTAATATATTGTAAAATGCTCCGACCCGCTAATTATTCCTCTAATATGCTATAACAAACAGGCTCGAAAACCATAACATATGCATCAACCAGAGTAAAGGAAGACAACCTTTGCGAATGCCGGCCAACCACAAGAAAACTCTATAGCTGTCAAATGGGGAACTAGGCAAATCAAAATTGTAATGATACTGATCGGTTTACACCTGCCCCTTTAAACTGGAGATATTGACATGTCCCCCATTCCAACCATTCCTTGCAAAATCTTCCAGCTGTGATTAACGGTAAAACAAGACGACGACTCTTCCTCCTACAAGTTGTCCCCTTCAAATATTATTCTAAATGTTCCCTGAATCCCTTGCATGTCCATATACGCATAGCAAAAGTGACGTGCTTAGATTCTCAACTTCCCTTTAGGCTCATTTGGCAGGCACAACTTCCCATCTTTCCACTTTGATACTTCCCACAAATAGGGATGGCAATAAAACCTGTATCTATTCAAAATCTGCAAAACCCGCTTCATTTAAAACTTAAGTGATGGTGAAAGTCTTAAATGGGCATAAGTCGGTTGTTGAAAAACAGGTACAGGTATCCCATACCCGTAACCTACTCGTACCCATTCTTATAATAAGGTAAAAAAATTATTTTTATTCAACGTTTTTCTAGTTTAAGTCTAATTCAAACCGTCCTAACAAAAAATTAGTCAATAATGTATTTGATTTCACATTTTTAAACAAATATATTCTCAAAATATCACAACTTTACAAGCTTATAGTAACAAAAATATATATCGTACTTGGATATGGATTGTATACAGGTATTAATTTTCATTCTCTATGTGAACTCGAATAAAACCAGCAAACTCGCAACACCCGATGGGTATGGATATAGGTATGAGTTTTATTTTTTAATACCCGATAGGTACGGGTACGGATATGGATACGACTTTTGAAAACAGGTATGGATAAGGGTACAGCTCAATCCGCTCCGTACCCGCCCCATACCATCTGAAAAATTCTTAGATACAAACGTATGTATCTAGCATGGTACACACCTTGAAGTCGTGCAATGGACGCGCACTCAAGATGTTGCTGTGTATGTTTTTTTTTTTCCGGCAGTAATATATATTTTCTATTCTATAGTGTACATTTTCCTTCCTCTAATGTACCCTTTGTTTCCTGTAATGTATATTTCCTTACCTGTAGTGTACCTTTTTTTATCTATAGTGTACCTTTTATTCCCTGCAATGTATCTTTTTTTAGTCAATTGGACTGAGAAAATTACAAAAATGCTTGTTGAGTGGGAGAAATAAAATAGAGATTTAACCAATTATATAATACCTCTTATATAGGTATGTACCTAAGATGGTACATAGGTATGTACCTTAGAATTACTGTTACATCTCCACCTATAGAGTCAATTTTATATCGAGCTCTACTTCGCCGCTACTTGTTCTGCTTTTGGCATGGATACAAGTCTTCCTTTGTACCTTAAGACTCTTTGTAATCCGTTTTATAGCTGCGCCTTCTCCTTTGCTACAAGTTCAAGCTTCAAGGTGCCCAGACGTTTCTGCGCTTGTCTTGCTGTAACAACTCATATTTCATATACTCTCCGCACACGATATTCGAGCCCTCCTCGATGAACTGGCTTCTCAATTATGTTGGTTGTCTTCATCCATAGATCTCATCATCCTTCTCAAATGCTATCTGGGCATTATCATCCCTCATGGATGGCAATCACTAGCACACCATCACCAACTTATGTAGTGGGTGTCACTTTGTGCTCCATACACCGTAGCCAATAGACACTCATCCTCATTAGGAGTTTTACTCTCCCCTAATCAGGGTATCACTCACTCTTAAGAGTCTTTGTCACATCGAAAGTGTCTAATTCCTTGTTTTTCATCCTCATTTTCACACCCCTTCACTCACAATTTGGACGCTGCTTTCGCACACACCAAGCTCCCTCTCACCTTGGTGCTTCGTCCCTTTTGCACCGGTGCACAACTATATGCTTCTTAACTCATACTTGCAAACAAAATCCATTCAACATAAAGCCTCATGCTATCACCCAAAAATCTATCTAGCGAAAAACATCAATTCCTGTTGGGCAAGTTGTGGGTGTTTTTTCTAGTACAGCCTCAAACTTGAGTCAGATTTAATGTGCATATATATTGTGCAGGTCCCCTGGATTTCGATTATCCGGCAAGTTGGCAAACAGGAGAAACAAAGTTCAAACTGAATCCCTATTCTTGGACAAAGGTATTAGAACTAATTAGTCGTTAGGATATCTTAATCTTGTCGTTTCAAAAATTCGCCTGTTTAATTTGACATAAGCAAAGTGTTCTGAAAAAAGTAGTGCCTTGTTTGATTCTTAGGTTGCTAGCGTAATATTTATCGATGCGCCTGTTGGGGCAGGCTTCTCATATGCAACAATACCAGAAGGCTACTACACGGATGATATCACAGCAACAAGACATACCTATGAGTTCCTAAGAAAGGTCAGAAAATGGCATTACCTCATCTGCATTATGCAGAAATTCTTCCCTTTCATTAAAGAACACTTCCCTGCCACCACGAGCTACCATATCACCCCACTTTTAAAAAAGGGAAAAATCAAGATTAGGCTAGTCCGCAGTGTTATAAATACCTTGCCTTACTGTCTGGTATCGGTCGATGTATATCGTACCGGTCAAGAAACAGTACAAGTTATTGTCCGGTATTGTACCTGTTAAACACCGGTCAATACCATTCTGTACTGTTAAATATCAAACGGTACTACTATTTTCTGTCAATACCGCTCGATACACTAAAATTTAAAATTTTTTGCACTTTAAATTTTAAAATTCTTTGAAATTCAAAACGGTATAAGTTAGGTATAACGGTACATAAATCAGGTATGTTTCGTTCCGGTAAAAAAAGGTATGATGGCCGATATGATATTTGTAACTTTGCTATTAAGATCTAAGGCTCCAGTGAGGACCCCAATTAGTTTATAAATTTAACATTAGTGGGAGTCTTTAATTTCCAGCCAATTATAATAGGAAACATGCTTAAAAAGTGAATAGAACGTGTATAAAGCAGCCTTCTTTCATATAATTCCTATGTAAATGCGACACCTACCTACAAAATTCACCAATTAAATACATTGTCATCTACAAAATCACTCTGTACACCAAAATCAACAAAAAAAAAATTCTTAGAATTATTTCCAATACTTATTATCCTCAAAATAAATATTCTTCCCTTGTAAGATACAACAATGCTATCAACAGAGATGATGTAAGAGTTCGTGCTAAAACAAACCATAAATTAGATTCAAAAATTTAGGGGCCGTAATATTTAAAATCAACTAAAATTTATGCAATTTATAACACTGTATAGAAAAAATAATTTGCACGCGAAAAATTGAAAGGGAGAGTGCCATCCGGCGATCCCCCTTTGCCCATTAATAAAATGGCAAATGTATTTTTATAAAGGCTGTCAAATAATGAAGCGATTCATTACTAGATCATGGAACCTTTAATACGCGAATTCTGCATTTCAAAAGGGGAAAAGAGTATTTTTGAACCAATAATATTTTTATACATATCCGTTTTATAAGAATTAATGTCTTTCTCAACCAATATTTGATCATGTCAAAGAAAACTATAAGTCATCAAAGACATTAAGTTGACTTTGATGTGAAAAGTGATTTTGTAGATGGTAATTCATTCAATTGGTGAATTTTGTAGATGGGTAAGGGTAATATATTTATTTATATAGGAATTATACGAGGGAAGGTTGTTTTATCCATTAATTTTTTATTCACCTTTCAAGCATGTGTCCTACCATATTTGGCTGCGCATTAAAGATTATTACTAATATTAATATTTATAAATTAATTTAGGCCTTCACTAAGTCTTTATAATTTAATTTAATTTTTTCTAAAGTAGTCTCATGTGATGGCTAGCATATTTTTTAAAGGTTTATTTTATTAGGCACCATGCAAAAGCACGAGTTTATTTTATTAGGCACCGAGAAAGAGTTACGTGGTATATTTTAATTTCATTTCTCAACATTGTAGCAGTTATATCATGGAAGTTTATTTATAGTAGAAATTTAGATTGTGTTATTTCATATCATAATTACTAATGGTGTATGGTGTTGAAATGAGCAACAATATTTTATACGTTTTGTTGTTGAAATGAGCATCAATATTTTACATATTTTGGTGTTGAAATGAGCAAGCGTATTCTACATTTAATCAATTTTTAATAATTAATGTATTTCGTTTTTTCAAAAAAAAGGACAAATTTGAAAAATATTGATTTCCTATCTGGCATTTATAATCCGAATTCAATGTAAAGAAATATATTCTTCAATGTTAAGCAAAACTTTAATTTTGAAAAACTTAAATTAAAACATAATAAGTGTCTGACTTTCTATAAGGATAAATTTGATAAATATTGATTAGTACGCAATATTAATTTCTACATATATACAACATAAAAATCTTTATCATTGGTTTTTAAATTTTTAACTTATTTTTTAAAAAATATATCTTAAATTTAAATACTCCGTGTATAGCACGGGTCCATACTAATAGTAGTAAATCGAAATTGTCATCCACTGCCCTAAGGGCAGTGGTTAAGGTGTATTTATTGCACTTAATTACGTTATTTTATCTAAAAACATGAAAGACAATTAATATAAAATTTTTAAAATGGCAAATTTACCCCTGTCATTTTTATTCTCTGTTCGTTCGGTAACTGTGGCTCTCTCTCACCATTCTTGCCAGCGAAGCTGGCCATCCTAGGGTTTCGTTTCATGTCGCCGGCGAAGCCGGCCATGATGGTGGTGGTGGTGAAGATGTTCTGGATAGGGTTTTGGGGTTGATGGTGGTGGTAATGATTCCGGTAAGTTGGAGGAGGTCGTTGCGATGGTCTGCTTTTTCCGGTAAGGAGCGGCGAGCGGCGCCCTCTTTCCGGTATCAGCAAGGAGAGAGTAGAACACGCCGGCAGTGGTTTGGTGGTGATGAATGTGAAGTGAGAAATTAAAACAAAGTTAAAATGGCAAAATTTATTAAGAGAGATAAAAATTAAATGGAGAATGAAATCGGAAGGAGTGCTAGTTAGGAATGTTAAAAGTTTTACTTTAAATTTATTAATTGTATTGCCTTGAAAAATTCTAATTAGCAACATTAATGTTTTCTTTCATGTGTAAATTGAGGTCCTTTACTGTTTTTCATGTGTGAATTGAGGTCCTGTCATGTTGGGTTTTATGGCCCAAAATCTCGGGTTTAGGCACGGGGTGACCATGCTGCATGGGCACGGGCGTGCCGCGACACAGAAGACCGAAGAACAGAGCAGACAGAGAAGTGACACGGTGTGCCCGTGCCACATGGCACAGCACGACCGTGCCGCCCTGGCACGACCGTGCCAGGGGAAATTTTCTGCCGCCTTAAAGTGGCGGCTAGGGTTGAGCTTTGGTGACGGTTTTTGGAAGGCGGCAGCTAGGGTTTTCAAGGGGAAACCCTGCCTCACAGACCCTATATAAAGGGGGTCTAGGGCCTTGTTTCAAAATACTCCATATAGAAAACACATTGAGAGAGTGAGGTTATTTGTGAGAGAATACAATTGAGAGTATTGTAATTCTGCTCTTAATCACTGAAGTGATTGTGGTGTACTACTCTACTCATAGTGAAATTTGTCGGTGTGCTGTCGCCGTCCGTGGTTTTTCCCACATTGGGTTTCCACGTAAAATTCCCTGTGTCCTTTATTCTTGTTTCTTTCATTGTTGCGTTGTGTTCTTGGTTGAATTCTGTTGCATTGTCACATCCTATTATCCCCTTTATTTCCTAACAAGTGGTATCAGAGCGAGGTTATAGGATGTCTTCAATCATGAAGGTGGACATACAGAAATTCGACGGGGAGATTAGCTTTAATCTCTGGAAGGTGCAGATGAGGGCGGTCCTCATCCAGCACGGGCTGTGGAAGGTCCTGCAGGGGCCTCACGTCAAACCTACAGGCACAACGGATGAAAAGTGGGCTGAAGATCAGCAGAAAAGGCGTGGGAAGTTGACAAATGAGGAATGGGAGGAACTGGAGCTGAAGGCAGTTTCAGCCATACAACTATGTCTGGCACCTCACGTGCTCCGCGAGGTTCTTGATAAGGTAACTGCTGTTGACCTTTGGGCTAGGCTAGAAGAACTATATATGACAAAGAGTCTAGCCAATAAGATCAGGCTAAAAGAAAGGTTGTACACCTGTCGTATGGCTGAAGGTACGCCTGTCCAGAAACATCTGAATGATTTCAATTCAATTCTAGTTGATTTGGAAAGTCTGGATGTAAAAATTAATGATGAGGATAAAGCCATCTTGCTTGTTGTCTCACTACCCCCTTCATATAAACACTTTAAAGAAATCATGCTGTATAGTAACACGGATACTATATCGTTTGAAGATGTCAAGGCTAACCTTCTTTCAAAAGAAAAGTTTGACCATGACATTCATGCTGACCAGGGTGAAGGGCTGGCTGTTAGGGGTAAGACAACTGAGAAGAAGGGAAACGGTAATAGGAAGAGCCGTTCTAAATCGAGAAATCCTCATGCTAATAAAACCTGCCACTTTTGCAAAAAATTGGATCACATAAAGGCTAATTGTTGGAAGCTAAAGAACAAGAATGAGGAAACGGGTAAAACTGCTACTGCTGACTGTGTGGTAGAGTCTGAGTCAGATGGGGATGTTCTGCTTGCTACTTCTTTAGCTACCACCTCTGGGAAAGGGGTGGATAACAATTGGGTCTTGGATTCTGGTTGCACATTCCACATGTGTCCTCATAGGGACTGGTTTGTTACTTATGAGTCTGTGGATTCTGGGGTGGTACTTATGGGCAATGATAGTGAATGCAAGGTTGCAGGGATAGGTACAGTTCAGATCAGAACCCATGATGGCACTATTAGATCATTGTCTAAAGTGCGTCATATTCCTGATATGACTCATTGCTTGATTTCCTTGGGAACTCTTGAGTCTAATGGTTGCAGAATCGTCATGGAGAATGGAGCTCTAAAGGTGGCTAAAGGAGCCATGGTGATGATGAAGGGACTGAGGCAGGGCAGTCTCTACATCCTGCAGGGAGCCACAGTTACAGGAGTAGCTGCGGTAGGTACAGCAGATGAGACGATGTTATGGCACATGAGGCTGGGCCATATGAGTGAGAAAGGGATGACCATTCTGGGTAAGAAAGGTTGTCTTGGTAACGCTAGTACGGGTAAGTTGGATTTTTGTGATCACTGCGTATTTGGGAAACAGAAAAGGGTAAGTTTCTCAAAGGCTAGTCACCGTACTCAGGGGGTCCTGGACTACATCCATTCTGATTTGTGGGGTCCCTCTAAGGTACCTTCGATGGGAGGTAAGCGTTACATGTTAACATTTGTTGATGATTTCTCACGAAAAGTTTGGGTGTATTTCTTGAGACAGAAAAACGAGACATTCTCAATGTTCAAGAAATTCAAGGCTCTGGTTGAGAACCAGACTGGCAAAAGGATCAAGAAACTCAGGACTGATAATGGCCTGGAGTTTGTTGAATCTGAGTTTGAAGAGTTCTGCACAGCAAACGGCATAGCCAGGCATAAAACCTTGGTCAGGAAACCACAACAGAATGGGGTCGCAAAACGAATTAACAGGACATTGTTAGAGAAAGCACGGTGTTTGCTTTCAACTGCTGGGCTTTGGGATCGCAAAGCGTTTTGGGCTGAGGCCATTTCTACGGCCTGCTACCTAGTGAATCGATCACCACACTCCTCCATCGAGTTTCAGATTCCAGAAGAAGTATGGTCAGGTAATCCTGTTGACTACTCTAATCTCAGGGTATTTGGGTGTCCTGTGTATGCTCATGTAAATGAGGGAAAACTAGCACCTAGAGCAGTTAAATGTATGTTTTTGGGGTATGCTAGTGAATCTAAGGGGTATCGTATGTGGTGTCCTGATTCTAAGAAAGTAATACAAAGTAGGGATGTTACTTTCAATGAGTCTGATATATTATCTTCTGGAAAGAATGCTGCTGTTCCTTCTACTGGTGCAGGAACTCAGCAAGACACCAGCATGGAGGTGGAGCTGGAGACTGCTACAGCTCAAGGTGGAGCTGTTGAGGAAACTATGAGGGAAGTCCAGGTCACTGAGCTTGGGGCTATCAGCACTAATCAACCTCAGGAGGAGGTTGAGCACTCTATAGCACGTGATCGTCCTCGTAGGGAGATCAGGAGACCGGCCCGGTACAACGATGATGAAGGGCTGATAGTATTTGCACTTTCAGTTACAGAGGAAGTGTCTGAAGGAACTGAGCCTTCAAATTATACTGAAGCCATCACCTGCCCAAGTTCACCCAACTGGGTTCAGGCTATGCAAGAAGAAATGGAAAGTCTGCAGAAAAACGGGACTTGGGAGTTATGTAACCTGCCTAAAGGCCGACGGGCCTTAACTGCCAAATGGATATACAAGAAGAAGGAGGGCATTCCTGGGGTAGAGGATGCAAGGTGGAAAGCAAGGTTGGTTGTTCGTGGTTGCAACCAACGGGAAGGTATAGACTACAATGAGGTTTTCTCTCCTGTAGTCAGACACACCTCTATTCGATTATTGTTATCCATTGTGACATTGTTTAACTTGGAGTTGGAGCAGCTTGATGTAAAAACAGTCTTCCTTCCTGCATGGTGAGCTGGAAGAGGAGATATATATGAAGCAACCTGAAGGGTTTGCTGTTCCTGATAAGGAACACATGGTATGTAAGTTGAAAAATTCCTTGTATGGACTCAAGCAGGCTCCTAGGCAGTGGTATAAACGTTTTGACACGTTTATGATTGATAATGGTTACATACGTAGTAGATATGATAATTGTGTATACTTTAGACAATATGGTGATGGGTCCTTTATATATCTACTACTGTATGTTGATGACATGCTAATTGCATCTAAAGATAAAAACCTGATTAGCATGCTAAAATCTCAACTCAGTAAGGAATTCGAAATGAAAGACTTAGGTGCAGCTAAAAGGATACTGGGCATGGAGATTCACAGGGATCGAAAGGAGGGAAAATTATACTTGTCTCAAGAAAAATATCTTGAGAAGGTATTAAGCAAGTTCAATATGAGGGACTGCAAGGCAGTGTCTACCCCTCTTGCTGCACATTTTAGACTGTCTGCGGAATGCTGTCCGCAAACAGAAGAGGACATCGGTAGAATGTCCAAAGTACCATACTCTAGTGCTGTAGGGAGTTTGATGTATGCCATGGTCTGTACCAGACCAGACTTATCACATGCTGTGAGTGTGGTAAGTAGATATATGCATAATCCTGGAAAGGACCACTGGGAGGGTGTAAAATGGATCCTACGGTATGTAAAGGGAACTGTGGGGAAAGGGCTGGTATTTGATAGAAACAAGGCTGCTACATCTGATGTAGTAGGGTATGTTGATTCTGATTATGCTGGTGATTTGGATAGGAGGAGGTCCATATCTGGGTACATCTTTACTATGTGTGGGGGCGCTATCTCTTGGAAAGCGTCTTTACAATCTATTGCAGCTCTGTCCACAACAGAAGCTGAGTATATTGCTGCCACGGAAGGAGTGAAGGAAGCTACCTGGCTAAGGGGACTGGTAATGGAGCTTGGAATACCACAATCTGCTACTGTGGTATATTCTGATAGTCAGAGTGTCATACATCTGACAAAGAATGATGCCTACCACTCGAAGACCAAGCATATCAGCGTCAAATATCATTATGTACGAGACACAGTTGCTGCAGGAGAAATAATGATGAAGAAAGTTCACACCTCAGAGAATCCTGCTGACATGCTTACAAAGCCACTACCTACAGCTAAGTTCGAGCATTGCTTGGACTTAGTGGGAGTTCACAGTCATTGAGAAGCCCTGCGGGGCATAACCCCATAGGGGGCATCACCCCTTAGGGTGTGACGACGACGACGGTAATTGAAGATTGGAGATTTTGGTCCAAGGTGGAGATTGTTGGGTTTTATGGCCCAAAATCTCGGGTTTAGGCACGGGGTGACCATGCTGCATGGGCACGGGCGTGCCGCGACACAGAAGACCGAAGAACAGAGCAGACAGAGAAGTGACACGGTGTGCCCGTGCCATGTGGCACGGTCGTGCCACATGGCACGGCACGACCGTGCCACGGGAAATTTTCTGCCGCCTTAAAGTGGCGGCTAGGGTTGCGCTTTGGTGACGGTTTTTGGAAGGCGGCAGCTAGGGTTTTCAAGGGGAAACCCTGCCTCACAGACCCTATATAAAGGGGGTCTAGGGCCTTGTTTCAAAACACTCCAGTATAGAAAACACATTGAGAGAGTGAGGTTATTTGTGAGAGAATACAATTGAGAGTATTGTAATTCTGCTCTTAATCACTGGAGTGATTGTGGTGTACTACTCTGCTCATAGTGAAATTTGTCGGTGTGCTGTCGCCGTCCGTGGTTTTTCCCACATTGGGTTTCCACGTAAAATTCCCTGTGTCCTTTATTCTTGTTTCTTTCATTGTTGCGTTGTGTTCTTGGTTGAATTCTGTTGCATTGTCACATCCTATTATCCCCTTTATTTCCTAACATGTCATTTACTCTAACTTTTTATTGAGGTTTTTTTCCGTTCACTTTTTTGTCCTCATCATATGTTAGATAAATTAAATTTATTGTGTAGTTATGTCAAGAGTTTACATCATATTACTAGAAGTATATAGTCCTATGTACAAGTTATGAAAGCACTTACATATTAAAAATTATCTATATAATAAATACACATAATCCATATATATATATATATATATATATATATATACATACATACATATATATATACATATACACGCACACACACTCACACACACACACACACACATATATATATATATATATATATTAAAAATTTGGAATTGAGAATGTATACATGTGGGGAAACCATGTAAAGAATTCTATTTTGTAAACATCATTAAACAATTATTGTTAATATCTTGATGGGCAAAAAGGAAAAAAGTTAATTAATAATGTAAATATCCGAACTATACCATTAATTGGTATCCATAAAAAGCATAACAGGCAAATGTAGCAGGATAAAGCATGCTTATCTTTGGCATTTAACATTTGTATTGTTCTATCTGAATGCGTGTTTTTTGGGATACATACAGTGGCTTCTAGAAGAGCATAGAGAATTGCACGAGAATCCTCTTTACATAGCCGGTTGTTCCTACTCAGGCATTATAGTCCCCGTTGTTGTCCAAGAAATTTTGAATGGTAATCTACAATTTTTGACTTAATCATTTCTCTTTTCAATATTACTGTTAAGTCATGACTTGTGCAGCATTTTAACGTATGCTAGTAGATCCTTCATTTTCTTTGTACTACGTGTAAGGAAAAAATATCACTTTAGAATTGTGAATAATTGGAGTGCCTACCTCAATTGAGGTGGTTAGATGTCTATTGATATCAATACATTAGGGTTACATTAAGTACAAGTCATGGGTCCAAAGCCCGTTAACACAAAGGTTATATACAGACACCATTACAACCCCTCAATCTGGACGCCTTGAATTGAAGAAACTTCTGCAATGATAAGTCTTTGATGAAAATATCAATAACTTGAGGCTGAGTAGGAATGAATTTCATCTGAAGATGTCGTTTACTGACCATGCGAACAAAGTGATAATGAACCTTGATGTGCTTATTGCGGCTATGAAGTTCTGGATTCGCATCAAGATAAGTGGCAAAAATATTGTCTCACAAGAATCGGATGGATCATTGTACTAGAATGCCCAAGTCCAAGAAAAGTTGACGTAACCATTGAATTTCAGCAGCAGTAGTAGCATGATATTCGGCTTCAGTAGAGGACCGACAAACAGTGGGTTGCTTTTTGGACCGCCAGGTAGCACCAAGAAGCACAGCAAACCTAGTGGTGGAGCGGCTTCTATCAGGACACCCAGCACAGTCAGAATCACAAAAGGCAACCACCAAGTCCAATCGGCAATTGGTGTTAAAGAATAGGCCACGATCGGCTGAGCCCTGCAAATACTTGAAAATGCGCTTGACAGCATGCAAGTGAGATGTGCGGAGAGCATGCAGAAATTGGGAGACTACATGTATGGCATAAGCAATATCTAACCTAGTCATGGTAAGATACTATAGGGTGCCAACCATGCAACGATAATCAGATGAATCGGAAAGTAACTCACCATCAGTCAGGCTTAGTGTGGTCATAGAAACACACGATGTGCCCACATATTTGAGTGTATGAAAATGAACTTTCTTAAGCAGGTCCATAACATATCGTGTTGAGAAAGGAAAAGGCCAGATGAAGTGCGCACAGCCTAACGCCAAGAAAATAGTGAAGGTCAACAAGGTCCTTCATGGCAAAGTGAGTAGAAAGAGTGACAATAAAAGAGCGAACAAGGACAGAATCATTGCCAGTCAGGGGAACATCATCAACGTACAAGAAAAGAATTACGATATGAGATTACCGACGACGAACAAACATAGAAGGGTCGACTTTGCTGCAGTGAAAACCATGAGACATCATAAAGGAGCTAAAGCGATGAAACCAAGCCCGAGGTGCTTGTTTTAGACCATACAAAGATTTCTTAAGTCGACAAACGTGGGTCGGGAATTGTGGATGGACAAAACCTGGAGGTTGCTTCATGAAGAACGTCTCATCAAGATGCCCTTGAAGGAAAGCACTTTTCACATCAAGTTAAAGAATAACCCAGTTGCAAGAAACAGCAATAGAAAGTATTAAGTGAACAGTAGAGGCCTTAACAACAGAGCTAAATGTCTTGTGATAATCAATACCAGCCTGTTGGTGATTGCCAAGAGCTACAAGGTGTGTTATAGCGATCAACAGAGCTATCAGAGGCATATTTTGTTTTATAAATCCACTTACAACCGACAACATGCATAGATGGAGTACAAAGCACAAGCTCCGAAGTATCATTTTCTAAAAATGCATTAAATTCGTTAGCCGTACCTTGACACTAAGTTGGGAATTTAACAGCTTTCGAAAAACAAGTTGGGTTGGCATCCTCATGTCCAGCAACCAATCATAAAATATTTTTGGGTTTGAAAATCCCCGATTTAGATCGGGTTTGCATGGGATGCCGTGAACGGGAGATCGGGGCTTCATGGGCCGAAGGGGAGATCTCAGGGGAAGGGGGGGCTCACGAGATGGGTTGTGCATCGAAGGGACAGACTCTGGGTTCGGTTGTGACTTGGGTGGGTTGGGCTGAGGGGGCTCTGAGGACTGAGTGGACTGAGGCGACCCAACTGGGCTTAGCTGAGGAGTGGTGGGGACGAGAGGGCAGGCAAGTATAGGCGCGTTGAGTGGGCCTATTGGGCTAGAATAGGAAGTAGGCAGAGGCGTGAGAGGATCTAGGGCAGGCAATGAGCTAGGCTGTGATGGGGAGCCAGTCATGGGAAGAGCACAGGTTAGGCTGCGCTGAGAGGAAATAAAACAGGACGGGGTAACAGGATTTAGCTAAGTAGAGGTGGACGACCATGAGGGAAAGCAGGTCATGACAGGTGATTGATGCTTGGATGCAAGAATAGCGGAATAGGGAAAAAAGTGTTCATGGAAGATAACGTGACGACTAATATAGATGCGTCACTTGTAGGCCTTGTAATGTGGGGCATAACCAAGAAAGACACACCGAATAGATCGAAGTTGAAGCTTGTTTTGCGTATACGGAGTCAAGTTAGGAAAACATTGGCACCCAAAAACACGAAGAAAACCATAATCACGAGGTTTTGAAAAGAGTTTTTGAAACGGTGACAAACCTTGTAAGAGAGGAGTAGGAAGGCGATTTATGACATATATAGCGGTAAGAACAGCATCAGACCAATATAAGTCAGGTAGGTGAGCATCAATAAGAAATGTGCGAGCCGTTCCGTTTCGACTATGTGTCTGTGCTTGCGTTCAGCAACATCATTTTGTTGTTGTGTATGAGGAGCGGATTTTCGAAAATATATTCCATGTTGCAAGAGAAAGGTGCCAAAGGCAAGATTATCGTACTCTTGGCCCCCATCACTTTGAAGATAAACAATGGTGGTGTTAAAAAGGTTTTCCACAAATTTGCGAAAATAGGCAAATGTGACAAAAGCATCAGATTTCTTTTTCAAAGGATATAACTAAGAATAGCGAGAGAAAACATCAACGAAAAGAATCTAGGATTTGTACCCATTAGCAGAGTAAGTTGGAGATTGAATCACTATGAATTAAATCCAAAGGTCTATTAGAACAATGCTCAACCTCAGAAAAAGGTAGTCTAGTAGATTTTTCCAAACAGCATGAAACACGATCTTTTAAAAAATTTTGTTGTCCTGACGATGGACTTATTAGAATGAAGAAGATCTAAGGTCCTAGAACTAGTATGGCCTAATCGACGATGCCATGTTTCAGCCGGCAGGTGATAGGATAAAAGAGCTTTTTTTGAAGCGGAGGAGAAAGTTGGTGGTAGACATCTCCTTCACTTCAGACACGAAGTAGAACAGTCCCCGTTGCTTTGTCCTGAATAAAAATAGAAACAGCAGCATCAAAAACAACCTGACAATTATTGTCTTTGCGTAAACATTTTATTAAAAGCAAATTATGAGTTAATTGTGGAACTTGTAACACAGAATTTAGTTTCAATAATTTACGAGACGTAGGTAAATTACAATTGTCAAGATGTGTAATTGGAAGCTTAGGCCCATTACCTACAACTATACGATTATTGCCATTATAAGGGATTTTAAAAACAAAATTACCTCATATGTGGAGTCATATGAGTAGAGGCACCAGAATTAGGATACCAAGTAGTTTCCTGGCCATCACCAAAAGACATGGCAGCAAGGGAAGGTACGAGGGAATCGGGTGTATGACGTGCAATAGAGGGAAATCGTGGGCACTGAAGAGTAGAGTGCCCAGTCACAAAGCAGATTTAACAGGTAAGACTAGCAGGATTAGGACCCAATAAGCCTAACTGTATGGAGGTACCTGCAAAGAAGTGATTAGTACATGGTTTGTACACAGTATCAAAACATGAAAAGGTTGAACTGCATACACCAATTCCTATAGGCCCGCTCCAATTAGAATGGGAGTGAGTAGTCTGGTTGTTATTGGACTGATTACGGTTGTTGTGCTGGCCTCCTCCTCGATTGTTACGATTCCGATTATTGCGACGTTGACCACCCCCGCGATTGGTATGCTGCCCATTATTAGTGATACAATTGTTGTTAGGGTGGGAGTGAAGTGTGGCAGACCCACCGTGGAGTGAGATACCAAGGCATGATGAGCAAGGGCGTCGTCACCATCCAATTGCCGTAGCCGCTGTTCATACAACAGGAGTCGGGAACGAAGGTCGTCAAAAGCGAGTTGAAGGGGAACGTGAGTGAGTGTGGTGATAACAGTTTCATACTCACGTCCAAGTCCCAGCAAGGTATAGTGCATGACGTCACTTGACGGTACCGGGGAGTTGACTGTGGCTAAGTTGTCGGCAATGGTTTTAATTTCTCGCAAGAAGAAGTCCATGGTATGATTCTCACTCTTCTTAGTATTAGTCAACATCCGTTCGAGTTCGAGAGCCTGGGCCATGATCAAGCACATTAAACGATGCTTGAGTTTGTCCCACACATGAAAGGAGGTGGGTTGGTCACAAATATCAATCAATACCTCTCGTGATAAGAGTGGCAAAATCAGGAACGAATACTCTGATCAAGATGAAGCCATGCTTGATACTCCGGATTGGCTTAGTGGACGCCATTGACACCCACAACAGTAGACGGTGGCAAGGTTAAAGACTCGTCGACAAAGCCAAGCAAACCGTGTGAGACGAGAACCGCGGTGAATTGGGTTTACCAATTCAAGAAATCTTCAGGCATGGCTAGTCGAACCGTGACCGGATTTGTGATGTTGGGAAGCGAGAGCCCGAGGGGAGATAAGTGGCCAGAGGTGTCTAAGAAAGTGGAGAAAGAAGGCTGCATATGGGACTGGGATTACGGGACGAAGAGCCATGTTCGTATTGAGGCTGAGGGAACCGAGAATGAGATTGATGCAAGATATAATCTTGAGACATTGGCAATCGATTTAATGGAAGAGAGAGATGAGAACTGTAGAATTGAGAGAAATTATTGAAGTAGAAGGGGTCCCGAGGTACTGTGGCCTGTGGGCTCGATGGTAGGCACCTCGAGTAGAGCTAGAGCTGGAGGAGGCAGCGAGCGTTGCGGCACATCAGGCATGGAGATGGGCGTGTGAAGCTGTGCCACAACTGTCCTTGGTGAAGTGGGTGTGCCAGGTTCCGCTGTAGGAGAGGAAGAACTAAGGGGGCGGTCATGGGCATAGAAAGGCCGCAGGAAGAGGGAGGAGGAAAGTCATCCATGGCAGGCGGCTAAGGAAGGAGATTAGGTTGAGATTAGGGTAATTGATTAGGGCTATGATACCAATCGAGTAATTGGATTGTCTACCTCAATTGAGGTGGTTAGATGTCTGTTGATATCAATACGTTAGGGTTACATGAGTACAAGTCATAGGTCCAAGGCCCGTTAACACAAAGGTCATACACATACACCATCAAAAATCCTTGATATCATTGAAAATAATGTCGTGCCTCCTATTTCCACATTGTTGCAACATCTTTCATAATATACCCTTCATCCATGTTTGTCCTCGTCGCTTATACATGTTATCATATGCCTTGTTTAGGGAACAAAGCTGGAATTTGGCCAAAAATGAATCTCAAGGTATGTCGTCAATACAGAGTACCACTTCTACCGTTCTACTTCTACGCGCCTATAGCTATCCTCTTTCTACTTGAGTCCATAAATATCGCATAGGAATGTTTCATAGAGGCCAACTTGTTTTTGGGCAAGAGACACCGTATATATGTGAACTATGTATTACTCGTTTTTGTCCTCAACTGAACATGGGAAGCTTTTGCGCCCAATTCGCAATACATAAGTATGCCCCTTACTCGTCACTACAGTTTCTTCATAACTGTCCTTTTCACTGTAGGGTTACGTACTTGGAAATCCTCTAACAGAAGAGCTACTAGGTTCAAGATACACGTTTGCTCATCGGGTTTCTCTCTTGTCCAATGAACTTTACGAGGTAATGGGTTTGCTGTGTCTTCTTCACGAAGATTTATTACAGTTTACTTAGTATCATCTTTACTTTAAGTTAGCTACTCAAACAAACCAAAAAAGTCACCATGTGAAAGTATGTTTTAGCTTGGCTTATAGTGAAATATAGCAAATTATCGTATCATGAAATTGTTCTTTATTACTATTTTTTAAAATCAAAACGTTGTTAAAACGTTACTAGTGTAGGTTCAAGCTGAAACCCTCACTTACCTTGCTTAAGTAGCACGTTGATTTAAAGATTTGAAATTTCCATTTGATTGACTTTTATGTGGAATGCATATTATCTTTCTACTTGAGAATAAGCATAAGATTTAGTCTCTTGCTTTCTTGCACAAAGGCAACCAGAGAAAGTTGTCACGGCAATTACGAAAATGTTGATGCAAGAAACACAAGGTGCCTGAAGAATCTTCAAGTCGTATCACATGTAAGTTCTATATGCATGCATATTAAAAGATAACTTTTTGGGGAGGGGGGTGGCGGAAAAAAAAGGTTACTAGAAAATAATTTGTGCTCCAAAAGAGTGACTTTCTTCGTTTCAAACTATTCGTTTTACATACTTTAAATTTCACATGCCAATGTAATGTAATGACCATAAATAAAACTAGAAAAACCCGAAATAATCAGACAAGACAAGATATGCGTAGATCGATGAGACAAAATTACTGAGATAACAGAACCCCACATAATGTTGTTGTTTAGTTTGAAAATATTCTTTTCTTTTAAGGGGGTAATTTAAGCTATTTTGCTAGCAAATTCAAAAATGACATGATTCTTAAATCGGTTAATCCACTCCAACTTAACTCATAGCTCTAACCACAATCATGCACTTCTAAATCATATTCCAATGTGTATGATCGTAGTAAAATCTGGAAGATAGTTATGCAAGTTGCTAGCCCACCTTGAAATACGTACACATGCATGAAAGCATACAGAGGCAAATAGCTAGGTGCGAGCATATTGATTGTGGCATTCCAAACTAGACATACATTCTTCACTTCAATGATCCATATCCAAGGGTTTAAAGTTCTGCCTATGCCAAGGGTGGGAATGCAACATAGCAACCTCATACCCGAATTGCATAATCGCAGTATGCCTCAGAAAAATAACGACTAATTGTGTTATAATTATGCAGGATCTCAAGCCTGTAAATATTTATCACGTCTTGGAACCTTCATGTTCTGATCCAAGCCCTCCAAAACAGTGTCGGGTATCTCTCTGCAACCTTTGCTTGTCGTCTAGCTTTTCGTCATTCCGGCTACTTTTTTTTTAAAAAAAAAAATATTATCTAGGTACTATATGTTAGAAGGCCTCAATGCCTAATGTCCTTATATATATAGATATGTGTGTGTCCCTCTCTCTCTCTCTTTTTTCTTATATCATAAATATCGACCTTACATTGTATTCGACAGTTCAAGAGGATAATTTCATGTGTTCACTCGCAATTGTGTTGCAGGGAGACAAAGGTAACTATCGATTCTTCCCCATTTGGGCTAACAACTTAAAAGTTCGAGAAGCTCTCCACATTCGAGAGGTGGGTAAATTCTTACCGAGTTAATCTATGAGGAAAATAGTTTCGAGACTTTGAAGTTTCTTCAATTGTCATTTGTATGCTAAAGGGGTAATATTTTATTTTTGTTTATTTTTTATCAACTGATTTCATTGAAGATATTGCACTACACTTTATTCAAAATGGTTTGAAGCGTACGTGGGAGTAAGTTGTTACAACCAATTGCTAATGTTTTCATTCATGGGTAGCATGGGAACCGCTGAGCCAGATGCAATAAAACTTCGCCAATTTTGTTTTGTTTTGTGTTACTTTTCATCAATTGCTTTCGTCACAAATGTGTTTTATCACATATATTGTGTTTTATTGCAAATAGGTTAAGGTAGAATGAATTCACATGACCAACTAAAAATTTACGTTGGCGTTCATGCAGGGTACAAAAGCTAATTGGGTTAGATTCAATACTTCTGTAGCGTACACACGAAATGTTAAAAGCAGCTTTGGCTATCATCAAAATTTAACTAAGGAGTTGTTGCATGCTCTGATCTATAGGTAATATAACCGACCTCTCTTTTCTTGCTCTATGCTTTATCACTGTATTGTGGTGGGAATAGTGTTTGCCTCTTATGCGCTTTCAGAACATTAATTATGGCCTCAAGCTCTTCCTTTATTGGTTAAGCTCACTCATGTCGGGTGCAACCTTTCTTAGGAGGGAGTTCTTGCTAAAAAAAATGTCGCTAAACTTTTCAAAGTATTGCTGTTGTAAACTCTTTCTTTGATTTGACAGTGGTGACCAAGACATGGCAATGACATATGTGGGCTCCTTAGCATGGATTACAAGATTGAAACTCTCCATCGTTGATCGTTGGAAGCCATGGTTTACAAAACAAGAAGTTGCTGGGTCAGTATACGTACCGATCTATTCCACCGTTCAACTGCTATCATGCTACATACAATAGTCACCTCTTTATTTTCGATGTCGACTCTTCATTGTTTCTCAACAATGGAATTTGCAGGTACACTACAAAGTACTCGAATGGACACTACCATCTAACATTTGTTACTGTAAAGGTAAAGAGATCTCAAGCAAAAACTCATTTTCCCCATGTATATTTTCTTAGCTTAGTGCGCGAAAGTGTTATACAACCGTACATATATGTTGTTAATTTTCAGGGAGCAGGACACACTGCAGTAGAGTACAAGCCTCGAGAATGCTTCAATATGTTCATAGAATGGTTAGGGACGCAAACTCTTTAGAATGGAAGTTCCCCAATCCGCCAACATGCCTCTATCTATCTACCTATTTATGTCTGTCTATTTCTATATAATGTATAATTAAAGTTGAATGAAACTATGATTGAGTGACATTTTACTAGAATGATCGACGATTCATGAATTAGATGACATGACAATTTCTCATCGGTTATCCTATACAAGATGACTTTTGGTAGAGAGCGTAAGAATTGTATATGTGTTCGTGTCAAAAATACGATATTTTTATTATACCTTTATACCTAATTTATGCTCGTAATAATAGTTATTTTTAAATTTCTATTTGATTTTATTTTATTTTACAGGTATTGAATAATTCGGAAAAAATGCGGGAAAAGATGAAGAGATGTTGAAAATGAAGAATTGGGCCAAGCTAATTCAAACCCAACCTCTTTTATAACCCAAAGGAAAGAAAAAAAAGGAAAAAAATAAAAGGAAAAACAAAATGAAGCCATACACGCACAACACGTGAGTCATACCGCCCTCCCCACTTACTCCTCACATCTTCTCTCTCCTCTCAGTTTTTTTCTCTCCCCTCCCTCTCGGTGCAGAAACCCTAGAAGACCTCCATTTTTTTTCGGTCCTCCACTCTTCATCTTCCCTCTCCTCACTTGCCCTCTCTCTCTTTCCTCACTAAACCCAGAGAACAACTCCCCATTCTCACTAAACTCATCCCTCTCCACCGAAAGCCACGCACCACCACCCCCCACAGCACACCACCATGAAAATCTACCATCGACATTAGAGGGGAATCGACCTTGGGAGCGATATAAAGAGAGGCAGCGGAGCAATTAGAGGATTCAGCTAGGTTTTAGGGTTTAATTTTCCAATAGCTTTAGAGTAATTTTAGGGCTTAGGTTTAAGTTTTCATTCTCTTTGATTTTTAGTTTCATGCAGTTCATGTTTGATTTCATCAATTTGGAGTGTAAATTCATGGTTTTGAATCTGCTAGAGTACTAATTTTAGCATTTGATTTCGATTAATTGCAATTTCATGTCCCTTGTTTTTCGAGCTTGTCCAGTCGCTCTATTTCTCCTCTGTTTTAGTTTTCCACTTCTCATCTATCTACTCAATCACGATTGCTCGTCCTTGAGTATAATGGTGAGTTTTCTGGGTTGTATTCTGTTGAATCCAAGTTCAATTGCTTGAGAGGGAATTAGCTTCGTAATCTTGCAATTTTCGTTGGGTCAACTCCTCTGCTTCCTTCCCTGTTCTTATCCCATTCGATTGAAGGATGTGTTCCAGTTTCTGGGCTGCCATTGATGGAAGACAGAGAGGAGGTCTGGGTTGAGCTTTGTTTAGGTTAGGATGCTCATGTTCCTCCTGTTCTCTTTGGTACAGTCTCTTCTTTATATAGCTGCAGTGAGGTAATTAGCTTGCTTCTCTTTCATCTCCATTTTATCTCTTAATTTGTTCTCTTCTTAATCAATACATTTCAATTATGATATTAGAGAAAGGATAGGTTTAGCTTTAGCAGTTTCCTTAATACATGTCAAATAGTTTCTCTTTGATTTAGTTGAATAACTGTGATTATTAGTAGTTCATTCTTTAGAATTATTTTAAGTATCAAATGTCATTTAGCTTAATTAATTTCATGTTAGTTTAATAGTTTTTCTAGTGACCTTAATCCCATCCTCGTCCCTGTGGAGACGACCCTCAAGTACTACGACGATAGTCGTATACTTGCGGTATTTAAATTTACACTCGAAATTATTGAACAAGTTTTTGGTGTCGTTGCCAGGGACGAGGGTTTTGAAATTAGGCCACTGTTTGTAGTTCTTTTTGGTGTTCATTTTACTTTGGTAATTTAGTTTTGTTTTTGATTGATTTCCATTGTCTTATTTGGTTTATTTCCTTGCTTTAGTTAGTTAATCGCTTTTCATTAGTGGTTTTGGTGTCTTTTTTTTAATTTTTTTCTGTTAAAAAAAAAACCTCAAATAAAAACTAAAAATTTTAAAAGTTGAAAGAAAAAAATGTCAGTTTTCAATTTCCCTCAGTTTAAGCATAAGCCTTTTTGGAGACTCAATGATGACCGCGCTCAATTGAATCAAAATTTTGAAAAATGACAAATTTGTGAGGTTATTTGTGTGGGTCCAAATGCTGAATTTAGAGGTCATATTAAGTCCATATGTCTTGGGGGTTTTCAAGGCTTGTTGCCTAAAACTCCAGACGAGGTTTGAGATTTCTTTGAATACTTGGCTCGGGAAACTTAGGAGTTTGAGCAAGCTAAAGAAGCTCTTGTTCACTCTTCTTCAGATCCTTATGTTTATCATTCTGAACCTTACCATCAAGATCAATTTAGAGACTCTTGTTTTCAACAAGCTTATGTGTCTCCTGTTTTATGCGCTTATTGTCAATCTTCTAGTCATGAAATGCGATCCTGTCCATTATCTGCTGATATGGATGCACTCGAACATTGTGTTACGGATATGATGGGGCAATTTTGTGGTATTCAATATAAGGAATGTTATAATGACTTGCCTGTGACTAGCTCTAGTCTATGATATCCTATGCCTAATGTTAGTCCAGTTGATGATTTTGAGTCTTTTCTTCCTCAAAGGCCCAATATACATGTTGATGCACCATTTGCCGATCTTAGGGAAGAGAATGACACCCCTATATCCCTACATGTTTCCCCTCTTAAGCCTAGCACACCTAGGGACATCACTAACGATGTCCTGATTTTTCCCGACCCACCTAATCCTTCAACCTTGTCTTGCAAATTTGAGAAGGGTGAGAGACTTAAGGGTGATGCTAATTCTGAGGAGCATTCTCTTGATGAGCCTTCTGATGTAGATTTTAGTGAGGTTACACCTCCTGATGACCTTAATGGTCCCTTTTCTAATGAGCCTTATCTTGACTTAGGGCTCACCCGTCCCATGACACCCCTTTCTTATCCCCTTCCCCTCTTTCTCCCTTCTTTAGACCCTCCCGAGTCTACTTTTATAGAGTCTGAGACTTCTGTACTTGGTAATCCTTGTTTAGATCAGACTCTTGAGGATAGTGATATAGATAGACTCGAGCATCACTTTAAGGTCAGGGACTTGACTTTAGGCCATCCTTTGAGCTTTGATTGTCATATTTCATTTGATTGACCTTCTCTTGGTTCTTTCCCCTCTCCCTTTAGAGATGTTGCACTGCATTTTGGTCATTCAGACCACTTTCGATGATCTATGCATTCATATAGTCACATCATTGTTAGGCCATTGACTTGTGCGTCTGATTTTGCATATACACATCTCTCTTCTGTTTGGGCTGAGAGCTTTGATAAGCTCAAGAGGACCTTGACTTGCATTGCATTTACGCATCTTATTTAGGCTCCTCTTCTCGTTTCTAACTACTTGCATTTTTGCGAGGATTGGCCTCGATTATTTGATAAGATGCCTCGTTTGTTGGTTGGTTTCGATACGAGTAGCAGCTTATGAGTTGTGATGGAGCGGCTGATGCTCCATGGTCCTCCTTGACAGCATCTGAGTGAGGTATCTAGTTTGGGTACAATCAGTACCCAACCTGGTATGATCGTTCCACCCTCCGCTCTTCTCTTTTTCATTTCTTTTCTTCCTTTTCGTACTTAGTTGTGGATATTTAGGATTGTGATTATATGGGTGATCAATCTTGAGTAGCAATTTAGGATTCGTTGAGCCATGTTGGCTATGATCACCCTTGATTATGTTATGATTTTGTGAATACTTGTTAGTTGTAGAGATCTAGGATTGTTCTTGTGTATGTTTTAGTTTCATTGTTTTGTTTCTTTGGTCTATATTTTGTTTCTTTAGTATGGTGAGTTTTTGTTTTTCTTTGGTTTAGTTTTTGTTTAATAGTTTCTTTTTGTTTCCTTTTTGGTGTTTTAGTGGTTTTGTTTTTGTTTTGTATTTAGCTTTTTCTTTCTTTTGTGTTTTGATTTGTTTAGGTTTCTTCTGGGTTTAGGTTGGTACTTAGTAGGTCGTTGGTCTTATTTTGTTTTTATTTTGGTTATTAGGCGTTTTGGCCTATTTTTGTTTGGTTTTCATTTTGGATTTTGATTTTCTTTCTTTTGTAATTTTGGTTTTGATTTTGATTTTGGTTTGTTTTTTGGTTTTGTTTGTGATTTTTAGTGGTGTCCTAGTTGTATATACTTGTGGTTTTGTGTTGACTTCATGGTTGTATAGCTTATGTGATTGCTTTTTGCACCTTAGTTCTCACAATGAGGACATTGTGAAGTTTTAGTGTGAGGGTGAGGTGTCCATTTGTACATATTTTTCAAAAATTTTGAAAAATTCAAAAAAAAGTTTTGTTTTTCTTTTGGGAATTGTGTACTTTCTTAGGTAGTTGTGATTCCATATAGCTAGTTTATTGAGTTATATATAAATAGAGTTTGCATGATGAGATGCCTAGTTGAAGATGTAGATTCAATTTTTCATAATAACCCTGTCTCATATAGGTGATTTCGTACCACCTTGCTCACTTCATCGTCAACTCTTAGGATCTTGTTGTTAAGTTGGCATAAGAACTATTTATTTGTTGAAGTTGCCTTTTGAGCTCTTGAAAAAAAAAAAAAGAGAAAAGAAAAGAAAAGGCCAAAAAAGTGAATAAAAACCCGGGCACCAATGTTCATAGTCACTATCTTTATTTCATATCTTTAATTGGCTTGAATATGTGCTATTTTACTTGATTACACATCTGTTTGGACAATGAAATAAGTGCTTTGCACAATCGAGTAAACCCCTTTTTAGGGAAGGCCCGAATAGCTGTCAGTCAAGCGGGTTTAGTGTGTGTGTATTATTATTTTTAAAAAAATGAAAAAAGGAGCAAATAAGGCAATTAGGCAAGGAAATAGGGATCGTGTCAATATTAGCAACTTTGTTCGTAAGAGTTGATACACATTAGCACATTCACCAAGGTGTACATATCATTGCATATTATACGTGGGGTGAAAAATGAGAGTCGAGACGCTTCTTTTGACTCCGATATCTCCTGATTGTACATTCTATTTGTATAGGGTGATGTAATTGACTGAGTTATGTGTATAGTTTCCCTATTATTTGTATATATGTTTATGTTTTAAAAACAAAAAACCAAAAAGATTTTCCTTTTGTTTTGAAATAATTTTTGTGGGTATTTTACTTGAAAACCCTTACGAGATCTTACTCGTCTATTTGGGAAATTGAGGGGTTTAAAGAACTTCTTGCATGTGCTAAATGCAACCGTGATTCATATGAAAGTGAGTTAAGATTTTTTTCTTATTTTTCATTTCTTTTTAGGTAGTTTAGTTGTTTTACTCATGGACGAGCAAAATCTTAGTGTGGGGGTATTTGTTCGTACCAAAAATACGATACTTTTATGATACCTTTATAACTAATTTATGCTCTTAATAATAGTTATTTTTATATTTTTACTTGATTTTATTTTATTTTGTAGGTATTGAATAATTCGAAAAAAAATATGGGAAAAGATGAAGAGATCCTGAAAATAAAGAATTGGCCCAAGCTAATTCAAGCCCAACCTCTTTTATAACCCAAAGGAAAGGGAAAAAAAAGAAAAAAATAAAAGGAAAATCAAAATCAAACCCTACGCGCACAACACGTGATTCATACCCCCACTTATTCCTCACTTCTTCTCTCTCCTCTCAATTTTTTTCTCTCTCCTCCCTCTCGGTGCAAAAACCCCCGAAGACCTCCATTTTTTTCGGTCCTCCACTTTTCATCTTCCCTCTCCTCACTCACCCTCTCTCTCTTTCCTCACTAAACCCAGAGAACGACCCCCCATTCTCACCAGCCTCAGCACTCTCCACCGAAAACCACGCACCACCACACCCCCACAGCACACCACCATGAAAATCGACCGTCGACATCAGAGGGGAATCGACTTTGGAAGTGATATAAAGTGAGGCAGCGGAGCAATTAGAGGGTTCAGCTAGGTTTTAGGGTTTAATTTTCCAATAGCTTTACAATAATTTTAGGGCTTAGGTTTAAGTTTTCATTCTCGTTGATTTTCAGTTTCATGCAGCTCATGTTTGATTTCATCAATTTGGAGTGTAAATTCATGATTTTGAATCAGCTACAGTACTAATTTTAGCATTTGATTTCGATTAATTGCAATTTCATGTCCCCTGTTTTTTGAACTTGTTCGGTTGCTCTATTTCTCCTCTGTTTTTGTGTTCTGCTTCTCATCTACCTACTCAATCACGATTGCTCGTCCTTGAGTATAATGGTGAGTTTTCTGGGTTGTGTTCTGTTGAATCCAAGTTCAATTGCCTGAGAGGGAATTAGCTTCGTAATCTTGCAATTTTCTTTGGGTCAATTCCTCTGCTTCCTTCCCTGTTTTTATCCCATTCGATTGAAGGTTGTGTTCCAGTTTCTGGGCTGCCATTAATGGAGGGCATAGAGGAGGTCCGGGTTGAGCTTTGTTTAGGTTAGGATGCTCATGTTCTTCCTGTTCTCTTTGGTACAGTCTCTTCTTTATGTAGCTGCAGTGAGGCAATTAGCTTGCTTCTCTTTCATCTCCATTTTATCTCTTAATTTGTTCTTCTTAATCAATACATTTCAATTATGATATTAGAGAAATGATAGGTTTAGCTTTAGCAGTTCCCTTAATACACGTCAAGTAGTTTCTCTTTGATTTAGTTGAATAATTGTGATTATTAGTAGTTCATTCTTTAGAATTATTTTAAGTATCAAATGTCATTTAGCTTAATTAATGTCATGTTAGTTTAATAATTTTTCTAGTGACCTTAATCTCATCCTCGTCCTTGTGGAGACGACACTCAAGTACTACGACGATAGTCATGTACTTGCGGAATTTAAATTTACACTTGAAATTATCGAACAATATAATATAACAGTATAAATTAATTGGCACAGTTACAGGTTAAAAAGGTGCAAGAACATTAAAATCGTGTTGATATACTGTTCATTACTAAGTGCATGTATTAGAAATTAAAATTTGGACGTCTTTAGACCATTTTTCCAAAGACTTCAATTGAAAAATCATTTCAAAATGTTTTTATGCATGTAAGTTCTATTATATATCAATTTGACCTAAAGAATAATAGAGGGGGTGGCTTCAATTTGTGAATGCTGCTTTCAAATAAACCTCAGTGATACAAACAAAAGCATCACCAAAATTTAGAAGCCTAATTGAGACAAATTTAATCTTATAATAGCATTTGTGCAATAGGCTAGGATGGAGTCAACTATTTAGTTTGATTTATTAGACTGTTCATTTTTCTTTTGGCGCCCTTTTTTTTGAATCTATCTATGTATTTTTCTCAAACTCTCTCTCTCTCTCTCTACATCAAATGACTGTCGTATTTGCAAATCTTTATATTTTCATATTGTAGAATGAAAAGTGTTGTAAGCTTTCCCTCCATCAATGCTAAATTCAACGCAATTCCTATAAAATTACTTCGTAATACTAGCTATTGAAATTTCAAATTTCAAAAATCTCTGTATAATAAATCTCTATTTTCGTGCAATTGGGATATATGAGTCATTCATCTCTTCTTATTTGAAATCTCTCTTCAATTGTGGCCATCGGATAATTAGCAGGAGAAAATTTATTTAATTCAAAAAAAAGCCTATAACTACGTACTTTATCTCCTAATGACATTTCTTTAATTGATAAAAATAATCACTACCCAACTACAGTTTCAAGTCTTGAATCTTGCTGACCCAGAAAAGGTGAATAACAATCCATGTCTCCTATTTCACATACTCAAACAATATTGAGTAACTGTTCATCCCCTCTTTTCAGCTCCCAACATCAATTCGCCGCTAACTTTCTCATATGATGGGGATCTTGGAGATTGTATCTTATGAAAATTGGGATTACTCATTGACTGTGACCAAGTGTTCATAGTTGGAAGATCTAACTATGGAGAGGATAATCTGGAGAAGAAGGTGAATTACATGCTTCAATTCGATAAGATTGTCACCATGTGGTTTTTCCTTTTATTATTTCCTAAGTATGTTTATTTTATCCACATGTTGAGCATTTTTGTTGTCCGATACCGGAGATTGATAGTTTACTCTCCAATCTTTTAGATATATGATTTATTCACATGTTTCTTTCTACAAGGTAAAAATTAATCAAGAAGGATGTCCCAAATCTTAATTCGATTCTATACTAATATGTTGTACAATTTGGTTCTTACAATCACAAGGTACATATGTAATTGCTATTTTGTTCTCCTCTCCCTTTTTTCCCTATCATCTTCTTCTCCTATATTTTCAATTAATGATTGGTCTTGTTCCCTTTTTTTATTCATCTTCATCTGGTTAATGAGGGTCGAGAGTTCTAAGTGTCTCTCGGCCAGCAAAAGTCACGTCATAGAACGCTCCGAAAGATCTGTTCAAGTTGAAAAGTCCCCAACTTCATATAGGGAGTTTACTCATGTAGTTGAGGAAGCCTTGAGTATGGTAAAGTTGTATGTTTATAAGTAGTTGATGATGAGAATATAATGATCCAAAGCAACCAACAAGCTTGATGACAAATGTAGACTCGAATAAAAGATGAGGAGGCTTGTGATATCTTATAATGCAGCGGAGAAATTAATGTATGTCTATAATGGTACGGGAATGTTTTGCAAAGGAATGCTTCCGATTATATTCTTTTTCCTTTTATATTTTATTTTAGCATAGAAGAAATTTCCGAGGGGACTTATATGTGCATGCTACCAAGAGATTTGTGGGAATATCAAAATGACAGTTGAATTGTTCAATAGTAATTCCTACTACATTAACGTTAGACTAAAAAAATTATCTATATTTAGATATACGTTTTATTAGCATAGACAATTAGTTAATATCTCAAGTATTAGAATGAAGTTTTTTTTTGGAGGGGGGGGTGTACCTGTATAAGGGAAATTAGTTCGGTGATAATATACCAAAAAAGGGAATTACTTTGAATGTATTTATTTTGAATGTATTTACTTCGAATTATTTTATGAATATATAATAATTGTGTTTGATTTTCACATTCTTATTTGGATTGATTGCTTCCATAATGTGAACTTTATATTTTAACTTAATATTTAAGTTTATTGAGTTATACTATTTACACACCCCATGCATGAGCACAAGTACAAACTAGTATATCTTTTAATTATAAAAAAACTAATTTACATGAAACCATCATTAACAGATAATGTAAACCGTACAATATAATGTAATCTCGCTGTTAGAAAATTACAGCAAACTAATTGTGGAAGCGTTAGGATGAACAATCATACTCAAAAGTAAAACAACGATAACAAGAACAATAAAGAACACCAAGATTTACATGGAAACCCAAAACGAGATAAAACCACAGATGGTGATGAGCGAAGAATCCACTATGAGATGGGAGAATACAAAACTGATCTCAGAGCGATGTGTCCTAGGAAGAGATTAGAAAGCGATTACAAATCACTCAGAACACTCTCTCACAAAAACAGGAATAGCAGAACTTAAACTTTTATGGATGCTTGTGTTTATGTGTTATTAGAATGATTATTAGGCCTAAGTTAGGCCCTTTATATAGGATTTAGAGGTATAAAGATGGAAAAAAACCCTATGAGCAACCGTAGCCGCCACGGTCCATAGCCCAAACTCCTTAAAGCCCGTGGTGGATCTGCGCAGCTAATTTTGGGCCATTAAATCCAACAATCTCCACCTTGGACCAAAATCACGAACACCCATAAAGAACATCGTCAAAGGACCCCGAAGGGTAATCAAAGGCATTGAATGCCAACTAAGTCCAGGCAATGCTGGAACTTAGCAATAGGAAGAGACTTGGAGAGTGCATCTGCAGGATTCTCGAGGTATGAACTTTCTTCACCATAATGTCCCTACAAGCAATAGTATCTCTTATGAACTGGTACTTAATACCGATATGCTTGGTCTTCGAATGGTAGGCATCATTTTTGGTGAGATAAATTGCACTCTGGCTATCCGAAAATACAATAGTGACACCTTGTGAAACTCCAAGCTCAGTAATAAGGCCTCTCAACCATGTAACTTCTTTGACACCCTCAATTGCAGCGATATGTTCAGCCTCAGTAATGGATAAAGCTGCAATAGACTGTAGTGATGCCTTCTACGAGATTGCACCCACACACAGCATGAAAATATAGTCAGAAATAGAATGCCTATGATCAAGATCTCCACCGTAATCAGAATCAATGAAACCTGCAACATCATAGGTTGCAGTCTTGGATTTGTCAAACACCAAGCATCTGTCAAGAGAACCCTTCACATAGCGAAGAATCCATTTTACAGCCTCTCAATGATCCTTACTGTAACGCCCCGCCCTGGGGTAGGTGCGTCACTACCGTGGAAGTCCCAGAAGGAACATCCACAAGGCTATTTAAACTTCTTAATTAACTTATTGATAACAGCGGAAGCTCTAATCACAGTCTAACGAAAGTTTGGGCCGGTAGTTCTAAAACATACATTGCATATATACTTAAACCATATACAAAATGTTCTTACATATATTGAAATCAAAATACAAAACTGTATTTACTAAACATAATCCATAACATATACATATAATGAGCCATCCAGGTCCAAATAAGTTCTCTTAATGCTCCTGTGGTCCCTTTTGGTTTCCAGAACCTGAAAAATGGTGAGGTCATGAGTTCCTCGAGCCCAGTGAATAACCCTTACCTTCCCCATTGTTACACTTTACACATTAACTGATTCACACATAATCACACAGTACACGTATCTTATGACATATAGACAGAACATATCATATAGCATGTACAAGGTGACATAAGAACATTCATATGCTTCAGGAACCAAAATAAATTCATACCTTTCCATATTTAATATGTTTACAAATGTCAAAAATACACACAACATATTTATGTCATGGAACGGGCAATTAGCGTAGCTTAGTCGTACTTGTCCCATACCAAGTACGATCTAAGGACTCTCGTTTTCACTTAAATCCCTAAACAAACTCTGCTGTTAGTTTATTCACTAAACTAACTATAATTGTCCCATACCACTCATGTCCTTTGGGCTCATAGTCCTCACTAGAGTCTAAAAGAAAGCAAAATCTGCCAAGCAACCTAACGGCCAGCCCATAACCATATTTGGCACATACATCAAATCAACTTAATCTCAAAAATTCACATAAACACATGATATGTATCTTAAAGTCACTCACATATGCATTCCAAAATCAATCACAAGCTCATAGATATTTGGAATGAACCTTCAAATCCAAACCAAATCCACAATCCAAATCCAAGCCAAACTGAATTCATAGCATATCCAAAGTCCAAATCCATTTCACAACGCATCACATATCCTTAACTGAATGCAAAACTTTTAGTTTAGGGGAAATCAACTCATGGCTCACACAAAGAACCATCACAACGCAGGGGTGACAAACACATCCTGGTGGCCCAGCTACGACTCAAACATATGGTACCAACCAATGGTGGACCAGCCGCAACTCATTCATATGGTCCAAACCAGGCACCCAACGCTCTGAAGGACGCAAACTGCCCACAACACAAGCCATGGAATCGCATTCATATCCTAGTAAGTTTAGGTCGAAACCCCCCTCACTAGGGACCCACATGGCTCACACACATACACAAGGTCGACATTCATATCCCAGGGGATTGGTTATAGCCTCTCCCACTAGGCGACCTGAACATAAAGACAGTCACTACTATGGCCATAGCTCTAGAACGCTCTGTAATAGCCTCAGACAAGACATGAACCTCATTCCCCAAAAACATAACTTACTAAAATCATATAATCACATTTTTATTTTCAAAGAAGCTTCAATTCCACAATTTTAACAAAAATATAATCAAAACACAACATAATTCCACCCAAAATAATTTCACAAGTTTCCCATGCTTCATCGCACAATCAGAATTCTCAGGAAGCTCAACAATGGCCTTTTCATATTTAATTTATGGATTACACCCACAAATAATCCATAATTATACTAAGCAAGGTACTTTAACTCAAAAATTCATAACTCACAGCATACACATCCAATCTTCACCAAACTTTGCAGGAACTTGATAAATAACATATAGATTCTAACGTATTAATTTCCTGATTTTTGCCCAGGCCAGTCATTCCCAGAAATTCAAACAGTCAGCCAAAATACTCAAAAATCTGTGAATTAAACTCAAAATTCATAACTTTTAGCATACACAACCAAAATTCACAAAACTTTACCAACAAACACCCCATATCATGAGGAATATACAGTAATAATTTGATAATTTTTCTCCAAGCAAACATTTCATAACAAATTAAAACAATAACCGAAATCAGGTACCAAAACAAGGCAGTCTCAATCGAAAATTCATAACTTCTAAAATACATATCCAAAATTCATGAAAATTTACAGTATACTTCTAGACATCAGCGTTATTCTACAGTAAAAATTGCATAATTTTTCTCCAACCCAAAAGCTCACAGTAATTCCAAACACCATCTGAATTTACATACTGAAAACAGGGCAGATTTAAATAAAAATTCATAACTTACAAACTACACATCTAAAATTCATGAAAATTTACAGAAAGTTGCCTATCACCATGGGTAACCTACAGTAAAAATTTCAGAATTTTTCGAGCATCCAAAAATTCCCAGAAAATCTGACAGTAGCACGTTATCAGCAAAATCCGAAAATCCACCCTATTTTTCTACCATATTATTCAACCAAATACAAGTAACCAACCCCAAAATCCATAGTATAGCATGTGTTTGGCTGAATTCAGAACATACCCATCAATTCACAACATCCACATAACTCACAAATCACAAATAAACATGAAAGTTTTAGTAGTAGGTTTCTAACAAATTGATTTAGGATTCTAATCCAACAAACCCTAAAACCTCAGATTCAAAGCTTCAATTCGAATTCAATTTTGCAAATTCAAACATAAATCTCAAAGTAATCTTCCCCTAATCAATTTTAGGGTTAGAGAAAGTAAAAATTACTCACCTTAGTTGATTTCAAAACCAAAATCTCAAACTTCTCCTTCTTCTTCTTCTTCTTCTTCTTCTCTCCTCTCTACCTCTCTGTGCGTGTGTTTTGTGTGTGTGAGAAGCAAAGAACCCCCTCCCCTTTTTGATAGATAAATATCACGTGAAACCCCCCCTTCCCAATTTCCTTTTCTTTTTCTTTTTTTTTTTGGGTCAAGCCCCCCTTTTTGACTTTTCTTCCATTCTTTTTTTTTTTTTTTTGAAGCAAATCCTTAGTCGTATACTCATTCAACAAATTATTCCCAAAACACAATCATATTAACTTAAAACACATATCATATATATCTAAAATAAAACACATAAAATACATACACATTAATTAGGAATTCACACTTGAATCAAAATTAGTAACCAAAAATTTCGGGGCATCACAATATATGGTCTTAAGCAGTCTTCCAGGTCTTGGTACTTAAGATTCCATGAAGTTATAACTTCGTTTGGCTTATCCATGATTTCGGAGGACCACTGTGTGTATGTCAAAAGATCAACCAGGGGGATTATGTTCCTTACCCTATACGTTGACGACATACTACTGGCTGGAAACAATTTGGAGATGATCGAAGCCACTAAAAGGTGGCTATCCTCTGTCTTTGAGATGAAGGATATGGGTGAAGTCAGGTATGTCCTAGGCGTGGAAATAATAAGGAATCGCCCTAAGAAACTTTTAGGTATGAGCCAAGAGGTATATATCAAGAAAGTCTTAGAACGGTTCCGTATGCATTATTCCAAACCCGTGGACAGTTCAGTTGAGAAGGGTTTAACCTTGAGCCTCGATCAATGCCCAAAAACAGACGAAGAAAAGGAAGCCATGAGCAATGTCCCCTACGCTAGTGCTGTAGGAAGCTTAATGTACGCCATGTTATGTACACGACCGGACATTTGTTTTGCGGTTGGTCTGGTAAGTCGTTACCAAAGCAATCCAAGACAGTCTCATTGGCAAGCAGTTAAGAGAGTCACATGTTACCTTCGTGGTACAACCGACTTGGTCATTTGCTATCAGGGCGGGGACCTTAAGTTGAGAGGATACTCAGATGCCGATTGGGGTGGTGACCCGGATGAGTCCAAGTTAACCTCAGGATATGTGTTCACCCTGAGTGGGAGAGCTATATCATGGTGCAGTAAGAAGCAAGACTGTATAGCTCTGTCGACCATGGAGGCAGAATATGTCGCATGCAGCCTAGCCACGCAGGAGACAACGTGGCTTAGGAGCTTCCTCCAGGACCTCAACCTCACTCCGAGAGCTGATGATCCTGTAGAGATGTTATGTGACAATACAGCTGCCATCCAGTTCGCCAAAGATCCGAAATTTCATCAGAAGACCAAACACATCAAGAGGCGTTATCATTTCGTTCGAGACGCCATAAAGACAAAGGAGGTTGCCATCAAGTATATACCCACCAACAAGATAATCGCTGATCCGTTAACTAAGTCGATTCATAGAGATGCTTTCAAAGCACATTCATTGAGTCTAGGACTTCGCAGAGTTTAGTTTTTGGATAAAATCTTGTTATATATGACAGATACGTTCTTCATGTAAAAGGCATTTATGAAATAAAGATAAGTGTTCTTTTTTAAAATGTTTTGTGATTTATCTGTTAGACATGTTGAAAAAGTCACAGGCTTCTGATTGGCCTAGTCATACAGGCAATCGCCCTGACGCTTGAGTAGCGGGCGGGATGAGACGTAATCATATTGGCACTAGGTGTGCAATATTGATAACTCATAATGTATGATTGAGAAATAGTCGCCTTAGTAAGTCTAAGATGAGACTCGAGGAAGTCGAATATGAGACATGATTTCATATTGAAGCCTTGAAAGCCGAATCTTGAGTGTCAAGATTAGCATTCAGTATGTTAATCTAGTGGCTCACGTTAGATTTTTGGGTGAAAATCTAGACTGATGATTCGCATGGCATATAAGGTGACGATCCCAAGTAAGTGGGAGCTATGTCATGACACGTATTTCATACTGTGTGTGCTTAAAAGACGACCATATACGAAGTGACAACTGACCTCCCTATCTCTTGTCATTGTGTGACCCTGTAGGCGAGAACCCTTTTGACTTAAAGTTATGATACGAAATCAAAACTTGATGTAGTTACTTTAATGTGTTTTTCAAGAACCACGACGTATACGGTTCAGCGAGGACATATTAGGAAAGCTGTTAAGTTAAGATGTAGTATCATAAGTGCTTAAGAAAAAGTCTATCTGTCATCACCAATATCAGCTCGGGCGATTATATTGAGTGTATAATCAAATAATATATCATGGCATACAGGGATTAGTAATGCCACTGGTGATGTTTAGGATGACTTGAGGTATCGCATTTTGTGAAAGCGCTATGTTAGTTAGATGGTAATTTAATATAGCACTATTTGTTATTTTCGGTCACACGTCATATTCCCAGTATGAAGTGTGAGGAGGCATGGTTTATGGAGAGCATGTGTGTTTACGGCCTTTGTGGCCGAGTGGGAGCTTTTGGACGGGCCTATTAGTTGAGGCCCGACGGTTACAAAACGGCCTCCCTAAACCCTAGTTGTTCCCTCCCATTACCTATAAAAGGGGGCTTGGGAGGGTCAGCCAAAATACACAAAAATAACGATTATACTCTCCTCCCCTCCTCCCCACGGTTGCCCTACCATCACTGTCGGGTATTTGGGTTTAGGACGTGGACATTCCTTAAGCGACTTTAGTAGCCGCTCGGTATTATTATTAGCGTAACTGGTTTTCTTTATTATCGTGGATTATTACCAACAGTACGCTTCCGCATTCAGGTTAGTCCTAATTCTTCCTACATTTAAGAATTAAATACTTAGTCTACAATAGCAAAATTAATAAAAAAAGAATATCAGTCAATGAGAACGACCCACACTTTCTCTCTCCTCCCAGCAGCTTTTATTTTTTTAATAAGCCTCCGTCTTCATCTTCTACTTTTCTCCATCTGCTTTTCTCCATCTCTGGCTTCGTCTTTTTCATTTTGTTTCCACCAGTTTTTCTCTCCCTCCAGCTCAGATCTTCCCCCCAAAAATCAATATGAAAACGAGGTCGTTTTACTGAGTTGGAGGAGAAAAGCAAGGCTGCGATCGACTTGACCCTCGAGCCAGCTCACGAGACGCTCGCGAGCCCGATCTGCCGCAGCTTTCCCAAGCCGGTCACCGCTCACCCGCTGACCTTTTTTGGCTCACAAGTCTGCCGCTGGAATCGCTCTATTAATTTTCGTGATAAACCTTTAGTTATCAAAGTGTTCAACTTCAACGCAAACATGTTTTCATAGAAAGATAGCGCGCGTAGGGGCCCAGCCAGGGCCTAGAGGGGTAAATGATGGTTCTAATCCTGATAACAACTAAACTAATCGCACAGCTCCACTACAATGATTGGACATGTGAAGGCTCCCTCCATTCATACATGGCATACTGTCAAGTTAATAGTTAATAATTTTTAAAAAAATTGAAGTCCCAAATTATATATATATATATATATATATATATATATATATATATTATTTAATGTGCTCAATATAATTTTGGTTTTAATTGTTACGTTAGTCATAGAATTGAAAAGTATATTTTATATTTGTATTGATTAGAGTATGTCTTAATGATTTTGACATGTAAATGTAGATGACACTTATGTGGTACTTTTCTCAATATGTATTAGATATATGGCTCCAAAAGTATTTTCATAAGTTTTATTTTTTTCTCCTCGTACAAAAACTTTTTAGATTATTTAACATGGTGTAAGATTATCTAAAAAATTTACCCAAGACAATATAAAAAGATATCATTTCAAACAGTGTGTTTGTCATTGAACTTTTTTTTTAATTAAAAGAAGGTCCAAAAAGCCCTTTTACTTGAATATCATATGCATCACATGCTTGTTATGCTTTTGATTAAAATAATTAAACAATTTAATTTCCCTTTTCCTTCACAAATTATATATATCTATAATTTTTGATTTCATAAATTGTTTTCCATTACCGGAGCACTTTCGGAGTGTCTGGTGTGGATCCACAACATTCCATCACATCAATCGATCGTGGACCTAACAACCGCTGATCAAGATGGGCCCCACTCCAAGACGACGACTTCGATTGATCAGACGGTTCAGATCATCTCCTATTGGCGCGGTGCCAAATGTAAAACCCCAACCAACCCATTCGTACAAAATCAAAAAATTTGTTGTTATTACAGAGGACATCCCACCTTCGTTCTGTGCAAGAAGAATGTCAATGGAGAGAGAGAAATGGGGTTGGAAGTTCATGCTCTTCATCGCCCTCCTTCTCTCTCTTCTTCACCTTTCTTTCTCCTCAGACTTCCCCTCTCAAGGTATAAACTCAATTCCCAATTCTTTTTTCTTGGAAGTTCGATCGAACTTTGCGATTTTAGCTTCGTAGTTTGCTTTACTTTACATGGGTTTTGTCTGAATTTACCTGGGTTTATGAGCAATGTGCAAAATTCTGCTTCGTCAGTGGGTAATTGCCTAGAGATCAAATGCATAGCTAGAATGGCTTCTCTGCTTTTCTTTCGCCGTGTTCTTGCACTGTTGAAATAGGTTGTTGAAAGGTTGCCTGGTGAACCTAGCAAATTGAGAAAGCCGGCTGAGTTTAAGTTGGGTTGATTTTGGGTGGTTAAAAATAGGTGGTTGTAAGATTCGAGTCGAGTTGGGGTCGGTGTCCATTCGGGTTTGGTCATATGCGGGTCTATATTGTTGGTTGAGTGACTAAACCTGTCAAAAAGGGCCAATAACTATTGATCAAGAAAATTTCAAGTCGATTCGGTTCGAGTGGACATCAAATTGTCCTACTTGAACTGTGAGTTGGGTCTAATTTCATTGTCATTAGGACCACGTAACCAAATGTGACTGATTATTATGGGGTGTAGTTATTAAGAGTGACAACCACTCTGATTGTTAGTAATAAGACAATCTATCTTGATCGCCGACAATCAAAAGTAGATCCTTACTTGATGTCCATGTTACTGATGCGAACTCTATTGAACTGTATAAGACAATGACCCTTCTTGACAAAAAGCTTTTTCATAGATGGGCTTGTTCAGAGTCTTCTCTGTGCCAAATGCTACTAGGGGTGTTTGGTAAAAAACTTTTCTATTAACGAAATTGTTAATGAGCGTGTTCATTTCTTAAAAATTCAGGGTGCTACTGGTCTGAAACGTGCCTACATAAGTTGACAGGAGACTGTGGTGGTCTTGTGTATAATCAATCAAGCGACTGCCATGGCCACTGTCAGGGCCCAAAATATTCACCATGTCCGCCTGATCACACCCATTTTTATTGTTGTGTGGCCGGTAATGTTTCCTACTCATCCCTTTCTGCTTTTATCCTTCTACTGTTCTTTCTCCTTTTGGGTCATATACACCTTAGTTGTTGTCTGTTGACCACCAATCCACCGCTATTTTACAAGTTTACAATCACAATCATTGTAGAAATAATCAGAATACCAAGGTGGGAAGTTTCTGACTGGGTTCTTTTGTGTCCTAACGCCTTTTAGAAGTCACATATGCTCCTAGTTGGTGAATAAGGGGATGATAGCCAGTCTCAACTTGATCTAAGTAATAAAATCTTTGGTCAAAGACGAGTGGGGTTTTAATGCCTTAGCCATTGGACTGGGTTGAACCATGCTGAGAACTTGAGCTGAGTCAAGCATTCACTAATTCAGCTGGGCATGGCTCACGAAATAAGGTGAACTGACCAACTAAGCCACAAACTCCAAGGCCAGCTTTGGATTGCCAACAATTATGGCGGAGCTCTCCAAGTCCATGAGCAGCCCACCTTGGTTTGACCTGTAGTATCAAGTTGACTTTCCTTCATTTATTCAGCTACCACTTAAGCAGTATTGGACAGGGGTGTTTGACATGTCAACACGACGACATGGTATTACCTAGAGGAACATGAACCCAACATAATGTGGCCCTGCTCTGCCCTGGGAATCAAAATCTTTTGACTGTTGTTCAAAATTTTTTGATACAGTATAAACAGAAAACACTGATATTTAGATCCTTGACAATGCAGAAACAGTTGTTCATAATGCACACTGAATCACATATTAGTTGAGATCCCTGACAGTCATAATAATTCTTTGTTAAGAGATCTTGCTTTATTTATCCATTGAGCAGGAAGTCCAAAACACGTGAAAGACGGTTGCACAAAGTGTGAGAATAAGGTAGATGATGGGGATGAATTTGTGTGCTGTGATGACTGCACTTACCCTGAAATGGTCTATGACGATTCTTCGTCAGGCTACTGCAAAAGCGGTGCAGAGTTGATTTCCCAGCCTAAGCCCAAAGGTAATAGACTCACTGCTGTAAACCAGAACTAGACGGTCTCTATTGCACTCTGAAGTCATCAGTGCATGAATCTGTAGCCCGACTCGAGTGTATTTGGTTTCCTGCAGAGGTGTTTGCATGGGTAACCGGGCCCTGGCTGGCTTGTTCTTCGCCCTGTGGTGGTGGGGTTCGAAGCAGAAGGGTTGAATGCTTTGCAGTTGTCGAAGCCACATCTTCGCCTGACTATCCGGTGTATGATGACCGATGTTCTGATCAAGAAAAGGTAACTTCCAAGTCTTCATAGGCACATAGCAAAATCATGCGAAAGGACCCATTATTGCCTGACTAGTGGCCTGAAAAATATACATGACCTTAGCCTTAGCGCAGAAGGGAGAGGCATGGAGTCATGGACCCTGGAAAAAAGAAAAGAAAAAGTAGGTACATATTTTGTCAGAAGTGGGATTTGAACCCACGCCCTCGTTAGAGGACCAGAACTTGAGTCTGGCGCCTTAGACCACTCGGCCATCCTGACAATGTTGCCTGCCAAACCGCGATTGTTTTATTAGTGAGAGTCATTAATCTTGTACTTCGTGAAATAAAAACACTGATAGTTAACCTTGAATTTTGGCAGCCTGTTAAACAAGAACCCTGTAATCTTCAAAGATGTGTGGATGAATTTGTAAACCATGCCGAAACAAATCAAAAACGGCAAAGAACATCGACCTGGAAGGCTGCTCTTCTCATCTTCTTTGGAGTTGTTGCCCTTGTAGCCGTTGGATTTGCAGGTTTCATTTTCCACACAAGGTAACCCAAAACTTCAAGTACAAAGTAAAATATTGTTTCACATTCAGCTTTGCTTCAATCCCACCCCCCGGGCATAGATTATGTACTCTTCGGCACCATAATTTTCAAAGAGTTTGTTTACGTGGGACCCTAAATTTAGAAAGTAGGTCCCACAAAAACAACCGCTCTGCATTTGGGGGTGAATTAAAGATCCCTGAACAGCTATTAGTTTATTTCGACTAGACTCTAGGATATCGATTCGATTAGGTTTGGTTGGTAGTGTAAAGAAATCTGTATGAAATTGCAAATGTTTGTGGGGATAATGAGGTCTCATTTTTGGTTTTCCAGGAGAGCAACAAACCAGCAGGGCTATGTCTACATCATGATGGGAGAGTATTCATGACACTGCAATTGCAAATTGGGACTTCATTTTTTAAATTCATGAATTCTTTTGTTTATAGTGTTGCATGTTTACCTTTGCATCATTCTTTAATTTGAAAGGTGTAACCAATCACCAGAAACATGGAAATTCAATTCCATCTTGTCTCTGCATTATATAGAAATCCTGAAATGCCGGGAAGTCGGAATTCTTGAATTACACAAATATTTCTTTCCTCTAATAGCTTCGATCTTTTGTGGAAATATAATATGCATAAGGGATAAGATTATATTTATTTGGATCTCATTCATCTTTTTTTGCCCCCCTTCTGTTTTTATGGACTCACACAAACATTTGAGTTTGGTTAGCGAATTGGTTCAGATCATTATATTGAAAGGACTTTTTGCTTTTTTTGGGTCGATCGAATTTTATGGAAAGGAATTGTTCATAATTTGTGCTAGGCCAATATTCAATTAAAAAAACTAAAAATGTCAAATGTTAAATAAGATGAGTGTGATATAACAGGATGGTGTTTAATTAGAATATAATTAAATCTAGTAGATAATGGCGATCAAAAAAAATATCTGGCAGATTTGAGTTTGAATTTACCACTTACTGTAAGAGGCTATTTTGTAGGAGTTCAAATAAGAGGCAAATATTTGTGCCCCAAATTGCTTAAAGGAATTAAAAACCATAATAAGAATAAAAAAGTTTACATTTATCAAGTGTAAAAGTTCATAATCTTCTCTATAGTTGAAAAAAAAAATAAATACAATATTAACAGCGGATTGGGACTATTTTAATCTAAACACTTTTTACTCACCAGTTATCTCTAGAGGTGACTTATTATTCATACTGCAATGACCTGATTTTTTTTTTTTTTTGGGGGGGGGGGAGTCAGAAAAACCAGAGGTCAAAAGTCAAATTATGAAAATAAAATATGGGTATTTTAGTAATTTTTGTGCAATATTCAAACTTGATGAGCTTTTTTTCGCCTCTCGTATAAGAAAAAATCAAATTCACAAACTATAAAGAAAACTCGATCCCTAATAAAATAGAATGCAAAAAAATCCAATTGACTATATGTGTATAACATAAACTTTTCTCACATCAATTTTTATTATACTCGAAAAGAAATATTACTTCTCTAAACATGATTTATTTTTCTTTTTAAATAAATTCTTTGCATCCAATGTACCATATTACTAGAGCTGGCAAAAAATTCTCCGACCCGAATATACGCATTTGTCCGACCCGGAAAAAAGGGGTGTGGTCGTGAATTTTTGTCCGAATTTTAAATCCGGACACAACATTTTTTATATTTTTATTATCTGAACCCCATTTTGACCTGAATTCAGCCCTGTCTAAATTATCTTACCTAAAAAAAATCAGACATTAGACATTAATTTTTTGTTCAAATTTTAATATTATCTGATTTGTTCAATCCGAATTTCATCCAAATTCGATTTTCTACCAGCTCTGCTGCTGAGTGCTGATGCTGCGATGCCCTTAGCAGGTCAAAACTCGCTAGTCAAACCATGAACATTAGCAAGGGTATTTTAGTAATTCAAGCCATATCCAGACTTCACGACTTTTTTTTGTTTGTCTCTTCTTTTTCTGTCCCCGGTTTAATCTGTTTGGTTGCGCTCTTTAAATATCGAAAAGTATCTTACCCTCTGCGGACTGCGTCTCTCTCTCTCTTCCCCGAATTCCAACTCTTCGAGGGCTGAGGCTGTCGGGGTTTTTGTTCGTGAATCGACATTCAAAGACGCGGGTTCTAGTTTTTTTGGGAGGGAAACAATACCCACCTCTAAAAATTTGATTTTGAGCGAACAACAATGTCGGGCAAAGGAGCCAAGGGTTTGATTACTGGAAAATCGTCCGGAATCAACAAGGACAAAGACAAGAAGGCACCCGTTTCTCGATCCTCTCGTGCTGGCCTTCAGGTTCCTCATTCTCTCTTCAATCTCCTTTCAAAACTTTATGGGTTGTTTTTTTTTATCTGTAATTTTCTGGAGCATGCGCTTGTTTTTGAATGCTGCTTTTGTAGATCTAGTCTTGTTTAGGTGTGTAATCAATGTGTAGACTTGTTGGGTGTTGTTATTTGCTTGATTTTTCTGTAATCTCGTTGAATTAAGGGAGTGATTGTCGTCTATTATCTTTTATTAAGGAGAGTAGATTGAATTGATGTTATTTTAAGTTTATTTGGCTTTCTTTTGAGGTGGGATGTTTTCTGGAACCGACATTTTGTTGTGGGTATCTGGGGGTTCATTATGTGTATGTTGATCTTTAATTTTAGGTGTAGAATCTGTTCCAAGGCTCTGTGCTCTGTTATTTTTAGCTGAGGATTGCGTATTTTTGTATTGTGCGATATTCTAGTCATGCTCTGTTATTTCAGCTGAGGCTTCTGTAATTTTGGTTACCTTATACAATATTTGGGTGGATCACTGTTTGTTGCGTTTGCTCGTGGAAAGTTGAAGATATATTCGGATATTTAACATGGTCTTCGCTTTGAGTTAGTTGACCGACTTTGAGAGGATAGGTTTCTTGTGTTTGTTAGATTTGTTGGCATCTGTACTAGGTGGGGCATGGTGTTCGGTTAACGTTGCTTTGTTTTCAAGGTGGATTAGTGGGATGCCTGTTCTCATGAGGTTTTGTTGGTTTTTTTTTTTTTTTTTTAAAAATCAAACTTCTTCCACTAGCATAAGATTGTTATATCTATGGATTATGAGAAATCAAAGGGAATGTCTAGTTGATCTCCAGTTGGTGGTACGAGATATTGAATTTGTTGATACAAGCGGTATGGGAAAATCCAAAACTTATACTTGAATTTAGTTACAATAGCCCAAGTCATTGAGCCTGTTTTGTGACAAGGGAATATACTTCAACGATATTCTCTGCAAAAAGACTATGAGTTTCATGTAAGATTTGGTAGTTTGGCTCTTTGAGTGCACTTGGGAAATTTGGATGTTTGCTGGTTGAGTTCGCATGCCTCATCCTCTAAGATTTGGATGTTTGCCAGTTGAGTTCAGATTATGAGGTTATTGAGGTCTGACAGGGACCTTTATGGCCTGTTTTATGTATAACAGTTGATTGTGATATTGTGTTGGAAATTTGGACACCCATGGCTGGCTTGTGATCTTAGGGGATGATTTTTCAGGTTTGTAATTGTAGCTCCTATTGGTGGTCTTCCATAACATCTGTAGCTTGTCCTAACATGCTAGCTTTTCAAATATATGCTCGGAGAAGCAGGGATACATATATCTGTAACACTGAGATGTGTATGGTTTAGTGTAGAGATAAGGTGTTGGACTGTTGAGTACATGCTAATGCCTTGGTCCGTCTGGATACTCTTGAATGGAATTTGGGATGATGAATTTTGTTACAATATGTAGTTTTTATTTCCTCCATAAGCACCCAAGGAAATTCTCGTGTGGATAATGACGGAGTAGATGGGGAAGGAAAGCAAGCATCTATGGAGTGAAGTAGTTCTTCCATAAACCCAATGTCCAACAGGCTACTTTTAATGGCAAAAGTGCTTTTAACGGATGAAATGCGAACATTTATAAAGGAATTCGGATATGTGTACATATCCAGATGTGAAGGCCACATAAGCTTTTCATAGATTGCGGTTTAATCAATATGAGTATCGGGGGTTCAACATGGTTATGTGGAAATCTATTCGCTAAGGAAGCAGGAGACTGGAAGGATTAATTTTGTACTTAAACAAGTCACATCCTGTCCCGTCAACATATTCAGGAAGTTTTAAAGAATTATTATGTATGGATGATACCTGTTGATAATATGGATAATTTTCATACTGCTCCTGATGATGCCAACCCTGTTGCTTGTGCTGAAGAAATGTTAAAAAGTAATGCACCTGTTCTATAGGGGCCAACTTGGGTATCCTTCTTGGAGTGGAGGGGTTGAATTGTGAAATGTGTTGGGTCTGCTATGTTGAGCACTATGAAGCAAGGCTTCCAAGAGAACAGTACTGCCACAAGATCTTGTTCCCATGGATGTTATCAATGAAGCATGTTCTCATATGAAGAAACAAATTAAACTAGAATGCCCCCCCCCTTCCTGAAAACCAAAAAAAGGAAGGAAATCCCACAGAGAGAGAGAGAGGGGGGGAGGGGATCTGACAGTATTTTTCTTCCTTCTGAGCATTTCTTGTTCGGAGATCAACAAAGTCCAGTAGTTTGGAGGAACATTATGTTATCTTAATAATCTTAACTCTTAGGAAGTGAAAAGATGGAACTCTTTGGGTTGTTTGGCTGCTTAATATCCCTGCTGGTGTTTGGCAGTTTAACATCCTTGCTGTTGTGAATATTCTGACACTGTCAGTTTGATGGACGACACTACCTTAGATTTTTCTGTGATTCTTGTGTTGATTTTTGAGCAAGACTGTGATTGTTGTTCCTGCTTCCTACCCCTTTTCTGTGTTGTGTGACTATTTGCACTTACCAACATCAAATCATCCTCTGTGCTGCCCAGTACAACTATGCATAAGTCAAAGATGGGTAGGCTCCAGATAAGATGTTACTGATTTTCAGCTATACTGGCAAAAAGTATGTCTGGTGTCGTTTTATGCAGGGGCTGTTGTGGTTGGTTACTAATGTGTTATATGGCTCAGTGGCATAATTTTTTGGATGATATCAACTACTCTAGAACTTCATTTTTGCATATTATGCAAGAGACATCTGAAATGAATTTATGCCGCGTTTGGATGTGTGCACAACCATTGGTAATTATATGATATTCTGTCAGTGATGCGTCTCTCATCTGCATTATCACTTTGGGTGCGAACTCAAACTCTCTGCTCTCAACTGATGAAGCAAATCAATAACCATCATATCTGCTTTGTGCATGTTTTATGGGTTTTTTTTTTTTTTGAAAAAAAGGTTTTTAAAACTATCACATTCACTTGTGAGGTGTCATATTTGGCATGGCAATAGATTCTGATAGTGATTGTTAATAAACGGTGAATCATGATTGGCATAATAAATAATTGACATTTAGGAAAGCAGAATCTACATGGTTTTTAGCAACGACAACTTCGCCAACTTTTTTATCTTTTGCTGAATCTGTTCCCTCTGGAAAGTGATTTTACAATGGTGGTGTTGCCTTCTGGCCAGCATTGCTAAGGGTTGTGAATTGGGATGAGTTGCACTGTACTGGCTTTTTATGCATCTGTAACCTTCCAATGCTCGCTGCATTGTACCTATGTTGCTTAGGTCCAAGAGCCATTAAGGGCTGGCCTAGCGGGAGGACGTCATTTTCCATACAATGGAGCTGGATTTCCTCTTTTCACCCGAGTAGTGTCTGCTCTCCCACCTCTATGCCTTCTCCGGGTAGGGTGTTCCTGTGAGATATAGGGCCTATAGATGGGCCGCCTTTCCTGGGGAAAAAAAAGAAAGAGCCGGGGGGGGGGGGTAGAGGTCTGCGTCTAAGAAGGTCTTGCATATGAAACTAATCATTGCCCTTCTTGGGGTCTGTGAGCCAAAAGTCGCCAGGGTCTTAGCAAGCGACTTAGGTGACACCCCTGGGCTTTCTTTTGTTTGTTGATGTTTGAATTCTGACGATAATTACAATCCCTCTGTTTATGTCCAGTTTCCAGTTGGTCGTGTCCACCGTCTGCTGAAAACTAGGGTTACCGCGAATGGGAGGGTGGGTGCAACAGCCGCTGTTTACACAGCAGCTATATTGGAGTACTTGACAGCGGAAGTGTTGGAGCTTGCAGGAAATGCCAGTAAGGATCTCAAGGTGAAGCGTATCACTCCCAGGCATCTTCAGCTGGCCATCCGCGGAGATGAAGAGCTCGACACCCTCATCAAAGGAACCATTGCCGGTGGTGGAGTTATTCCTCACATCCACAAGTCTCTTATCAACAAGTCATCTAAGGACTAGATTAGATTACACCTCTACTCAGTTGTCTATGCGTTCCTTGTTTTTGCACTTTCGTGCAGCATCTTGGAAGAATGTAAAGCCGGGAGAAAACCAAATGCTGACATTTGCGGTTTTAGGTTGAGTTAGCGTTGTCTCTTTTCCAATTAAATTGGCCACAGGATAGAACGGTGATGTGTTGCTAAGGTGGTGTTTTTAGGTGTACTTTAGGTGACCGAGATTGCATCATCTGTTTAGTAGTTGAAGTATTTACCATGTTCATACATAATTGCAGAACGCTGGCTTTCCTTAGTCAATTGATTGTTTCTTTGCTTCTTATATGTCACAAGGGGTTTTCTGTGTATGCTGAAATTGATCTAATCTGAAGCTCAGTTTAACATATTGTATCACCTGATTCGACTTGATTTTGACCTGAATTTGGTTAGGAATTAAGCCCTTTTGGACATCTAGAAACAAAACCTGCCATATGATTGATCCATCGGGCTTCCTTAGGATTGCTGTAGCAACTGAAATAGCTACAGCATCCCCACCATGATTATGAAGGAACACGAAGAGCAAGATGTGTACTTCCTGCTTAGCCCTTCCGAGTGTTCTGCTTATCCCAGTTATTTAAGGTGCCCAACCTAAGCACCGTGTGAAGCACTCAGGATAAGGGTTCTGTTTTCCTGTTCCATACACTCATTGTGTCCCCCCCCCCCCCCCCCCCCCCCCCCCGGCCAGGAATTTTTATTCGCTATGCCAATCTATATCTATAAACTAAACTTGATCACTTGTACTAAATAAAGCAATGGAGAAGGATCTCTATAGTTGGAAGAACTTAACCACCCACACATATATAGTGGATCCCGGTCTGTAGACTCACTGAGGTTGCGTAATTTGGATTATATGAACCTTATTTGTTTGAAAAGGAGCTGGGGACCTGAAAATAAGAGGTGGGTTTTGAAAAATGAAAGAAATTATCATTTTTGATAACTCGGGTCTATAGATTTGGATCTACCTTATAATTTGTTCTTAACCAGTAGTATCTATAATGCAATGAAGTTGTAGTCGAAGGGGACTACAATCTTCTAAGTCCACTCATCCAACCACAAAGATTTTAACAAGTTAACTATTTACCAATAGTACCACCCGGATTAAAAAAGATAAATTGCTGAAAAAATTCTCAACTGTTGGATGGATAGATTGCAAGATTGCAATGCTCACCCCAAATATAGAGGATATCAATCCAAAAGTGATATTTTTGGCAACAAATTGGCTCAACAAAATTTATTTTAGCCTCGGGATGAAATAACACCAAAAAAAATGCGAATTATGACTAAATTCAAAAATTGAAGTGTTCAAAGTCAAAACCTCAGATAATTGCAACTTGCAAGGAAAACGCTCAACTATTAGATTGCTAGCCAAACAGAGTACTATGCGAGTCCTAATAACCAATAAAAGAGTGATGTATACAAATTATGTCACTGTCCACCCCTTTGGTGGTCAGTAACAAGACTTCATCTACGTACTCACAGCTACCTTCTCATGTAAAGAATATAAAAATGAAAAATTTGAAGAGAAAAAATTGACATTGAACTCGCATAAATACTTGAACCTATCTCTTCGAGATAAGGATTCAATGGAGAACCCAAGCCAAGGGGACCAAAAGGCTCTGGAAACTAGCTCAAGAACAGCTGCCTATGTGATCGAATTAGCTGTGCTAGTCCCCCAATTCCGAATTGGATAGAATTCTATTAATGAACGGGGACACGGCCGCAAGCATAGCCTTGGGGCACTCCTCGTGTGGGAGATGGCCACACCCTGATATAGCCACCAATCTCTGCGCAATACCCACCACTTTTTGTGTTAAAAACTTCATATGCAAACGCTGAATGCAGTATCCTTACACACCTTGGAATAAGATAAACCAGACTAAATCGAAAGCAACACCCAGAGTCTTGCCTACACAATGAGGGGAGGAGGGGTTCGAAACACTACTTTTCACCCTCCACCCACCAAGCATCCACAAAACTAACAATTTCTAGGAGTTGATGCTCCCGTGCACCGCCCCCCTCCTCTTTCCCCCCAAAAAAGAGGCGAAAAAACCCTCCCTTCCCTTTCACCCCAACTGGACAACAGTGAAAGTCTGACCAGATAGACTTGGGAGAGGGAAAGCAGCAACATGATGGGTAGTTGGCAGTGCGGTTGCTAAAACCTTGACACAAAACCCCAAATGAAATAACACTAAGACGATGGTTCAACTTGAGACTGACTCCCTCTCCAGATGGGTAGGTGACAAAGTGATATAAATTACCGCTCTAGTAAACCATCTGACAATGGAAGAGTCCTGAAACCAGCAAATTTCCACGCATATATTAAGGGACTAAAATACTTACAGAATCTACAAATTTAGAAGCCATAGTTTGAGCCGATCGTAAAGAGACAAGAGCATCTTCAGCACCAGTGATGACCAAGACAGGCAAGTTCTGTACTGCTGTTAGCAATGACATTGCATTTTGGGGTGAAAGAACTATCTCACAAGACAGTTTTCCAATCTCATGAAGCGCATCATCCCAACCTTCCACACAAAGAGGGGCCTGGTTGAATAATTTCATTAATATCAAGGCCATTAACGCATGCTGGATAAGCAGATTCAAAATGGCATATTCAAAGAAAGACTGTCTTAGAGCCCATAAACACCTAGACCTTGGACCTGAACAGAATACCTTGTATAGGTTTAGGACATCTGCTGTGAGCTTGGTCGCATCGTACCATGCACGTCGATTAACCACTTGTGTAATTTCCGTTCGCAACAGAGGTCGAACCAAGTGTTTCTTCCCCAGTGAAGTGCGCAGAAGAATCCTAGCAAAGGCAGGGACTACATCCCTGGACATATCTACACTCATCAAGACAACTGCTTTGATTTCAACCTGGATAATGCCCCACAAAAATAATTTAAAAAAATTTCTCTTGAAAGCTCCCCTGGATCATTTTAACCGCTGGGGGGGAGGGGGGTTGCCTGCATTTCATCAGTTTAAGCAGACATAGCATGTGATCAGTTTTCCTAAAATATAATCAACTATATCTTCTAACTACTTTCCTGGCCCTCAAAATATTTCCCAAGTTTTTTAAAAATTTCCTGACAGAACTATTTAACCTAAAAAAAAGGGAGTATAACACATCCAAGATCAATTTAAACTCAGAATTTGTTTTACAAAGGTGACCTATTAGCATGGCCTGTTGAAAGATTAAGGAGGTCCTAATATCTTTGAAGATATAACATCCACTCCATTTTGCTGACTTAAAAACAAGGCAGTTCAAAGGGACATCCTCAATCTTTATTCTTTATACAGGTAATCATATGGAAGCACTATTTTCACCAAATATTGTGTTGAAGCCACTAAACACAATTGCTAAAGGATCTATTGTTTCAGAACTCTGCGCAACATTTATCAACGTGATGCACCATAATTCCAGGATCGGCGAATCACAATACATTCATCCATCCCATCGTACGTGCTTAGGTCATCTTGTACAATAATGACCAATCTTGAATGATGGCTCCTCCAAATTAGAGACTAGTGAATCTGCTATACTACAAAATTCTAACCTGTGTACAGCAATATTAGCCATCAAATACTAAAGAACATATCTGGCATCACTTTTTTCCCCCCTCCTGAAATTATACAGTATAGCATTTGAAAAACAATTTTAAAAAGAAGCCCAGGTTAACCCAAGGCCTATGCTCCAGCAAATCATGACCAGTTATACTTATTATGTATAACAACCATACAGATACAGCTAAGCCTCAAACAGACCAAACCCATCAAACGGGACAAAAAGCAAAGCATTCTACTCACATTTTTGGAATTCCCTGATGTTCGTGCTCTCTCTGCTGCCTTTAGAGCAAGCAAGCCGCCATCGTCATGCCCAACAAGTATGACTGAAGAAAATCCTACATCTGAACAAAATGAAAGAAGTAGGTCGACCTGAAACATAAATCAATGAAGAAATAAAGCCTTCAACTGGAGGAGGATATAAGAGTGACTGAAAAAGATGGCAGGACAAACTTAGAGAATTCTACAAGATATGGAACCTGAAAAAAAAAACAAAAAGCTCTTTCTCTGCGAAGAATATTGCATAAACGATCACAAAATCCAATGAAAACATAAGATAGCACATGTGAAAGAGGATCTTTGGATTGAAGTTTACTGTCATCAGAAAAATCCGTGTAAAAGTACACTTTTGTCTCCACATATCCATAGCAAACTTAAATTTAAGAGAATAATTCTTACATCTTTGAGGTTTTAAAAGAACAAACATTTCTCCAGGAACATGTGGAAACAGTTCCAAGATAAGCTTCTTCATTAGCCAAAGTTCAGATATACCAAGTTCTAGAATGCAGCAATTTGCCAACAAAATCAACCCAAACAATACAACCAACGACTCATCTAGGGTGAAGCACTTGGGAGAGTCAAGTGTAAGCAGCCTTGATCATGCAATGGTATTGCATAAGAATTCCAATGAACACATTGCTGACAGAAAACAACCACATATTGAAAAAGTTAGATATGTAGGATGGGACAGACCCAGAGGAATAACAACGGCAAGTCCGTGCACCTGCTATACGATGAATCCATCCCTTCAAAGAGGAAGAAACTAGCATTATATCGGTCACTTAGCTTTCACTAAGAAGTTCAACAATCCATTTAGCTACTACATCAGCATGCAACATGGGGAGTAAATACCAATGCATCCATTTCTGTCAATTATAATTGAGTGGAGAGAGAATGAAAGAACAAGCAACACTATTATGCATTGGGAGGAAATAATGCCAAGATGACTGCAACCAAAACTGATACCTGAGTTTCAAGTTTGTAAGGGTTTGGCAATTGCTTTTCTTCCCAATCCTTCCTTTGTAGCCTAGGAGTTAAACCCCACCCAGGCCGATCAAAGGCTGCAACTGGGCAACCTACTTGGCGTGCCAGTGTCCCCATTACGTGCCTCCATGAAAAGACTCCCCCTCCAAATCCATGCACTAACACAATACCAGAGTGTGCATTCACCTCTAAATCCAGGTCCAGATTAAAAACGTTTATATGTCGGACTTCATCCTTCTCATCTGTAGCATCAAGGCTCAAAGGAGGAATTTCATCAGCTAGAACAGTAGAACTTGCGCAACTGTGTAATAATGGATCATGTAGTGAAGAAGAATGAAATTGATTACTATAGCTTCTATGCAGATGGTGTTGAGTCTTCGATATAGCACCTAGTGGCACCCTCCCAATGCCCAGCTGAGGAGTGCAGCTCCTACTGGGTTCGACAAAGGTTGTGGATGACAGAGAACGTGGAGGAGAGCTAGGCATACTAATCTTGTAATGAAGGGTAAAACCCTGACAAGTCGTGAATAAACTGTCAACATCAGCAAGTAATCTGACAGGCAACATGCCTTCATAACTGGGCAGAGGAGACAGTTTCTTCTTCGACTCACTGTCACTTTTCAGAGTCTTTGCTGTTGAAGGAATGGGAGATCGTGGAAACTTTTGGTACACAGATAGCAAAGTTTTGCACAGGATAACCTGTCAGGAGGACAGTAACATTTTAGTGTGATGTGTCAAATATCACATTTAACACTAATCATGTTGAGGAATGGGGATGGAAGATATGAAATAGCCTTAACAATTGCATGATATGGACAGAAATACAATATAATAAATAAGAAACAAAAGCGAGGAAAGAGAAAGAACCATTTGATGACCTACTGTCTCAGATTCAGCACGATGGAATAGGAGCTTCCTCCTTGCTTTGCAGCTAGTTCGATAAGCAATGACCATATGACCAAGAGCAAAAACTACTGATGACAGAAATAAGACAGGCATTCCCCAAGACTTCTTCAAATGGAGAATACGCCTTGAGATAGAATGAGAAGCTTCAGATTCAATTTGAGAATTGACAGAGAAAAGGCATGCCTTAACAGATAGTAGAATAATTGAAGAAATAGAGCACAACGTCACACTCCCAAGATATGGTCCGTGAGATAGAGCAGGGCCATCGCATAGTGAATATACACCTGCAAATATGCAATAACCCATATGTAATCAAAAATTAGGTAATCGACAAATTACAACTTAAATTGTCTTGTACTCTTTCTTCACATCAATGTACTAGCAGCAAATGACCACAAGGCCCTCTGACAACTATGAACTAGGCTGAGATCATAATAACCAATTGGTCCAAATCCGACCCTCTCGTGAGACGTTAGTATGCATGCTAGAAAAGGGTGCTCATAGTCTCATACCCAACTTCAACATTAAAGTAATCGGCATCCATGAAAACATCCAACCAAACCAAACCAGAGCATCTATGGGCACCAGAAAGAAAAATAGATGATTGATGGGTGACAATGCTCGTTCATTGCATCCTATACCATATGGATAATTTGGGACTAGGTGGAACTCCTATTAATCGACTAAAGACGTGAACTTGAATTATTAACAATACCACAGTCCCACATTTCTCCACAACATAAGTCATAACCAATTGCTCTTCAAGGAATAGGGTAAGAGATAACTGTCACCTAGAAAACATCGATACTAAAGGCTACACTTTTGCATAATTCGAGAACATCCCTCTCCAAAATTTCCACATGAGTATTGTGATAGACAAAAATAAGGTACAACATTTATATACTGGCACATTGTTCATAACATTGTTCTTCAAAATAGGCCACGAAAACACACAATTGCAGGCAAAATAAAAGCACTGAAACCCCGATCACGATGCGGAGGGGGAAAAAGGATAAAAACAGCATGAAAACGACGTACAAGTAATGATGAGAGATCTGAGAAGGGAGACGAGAGGAATGTCAATCAAAGAGCTTCGGAAAGAGTATCTCCTTGTGTGCTCCTGAAATCCACAACACCTAATACAGGTGAAGCTAGAGACCAAAACGAAAGACACGGCAACATCTCCAATGGCGACGAGCACAGGCAGGCATTGCACAAGCAAAGACGCGACCATGGCCACCATGAACAAGAGCGTCCTGAAAGCCCTCCGCACTCTCTCACAGTCCGCCATTGCCAAACCTTAAAATGCGAATTCGAATTGTAAACAAAAACACAAATTAGGCCCGGAACCGGATCGCTTATCTGCTCTTATGTCGGTCCGTGCGAATGCGAATGTGATCGCCAAGATTTCGAAACCCTAGCCGACGAAACTCCCATACGAAAGGCATCAACCATTGTCGAATTTTGGCAGGCCCAATGCTCAAGACTCAGATGGATAGCGATGACGATGATGATGAGTAAGCGGGAGATGGGGTCGCCAAAGCTAGGGTTTCGATCGAGCTTTCTCTCTCTCCCCCCGCCGATTGAAGAGAGAAAACTAGAGAGAGAATGAAGAAGAAGATGGAGACAGAAGCAGAAGCCGGCGATCGTTAGAGAAGGCGGCGTCTGTTTGTTGTTACCGGCGATGTTTTTACCTGTTTCTCCTTTTCTTTTTCTTTCTTTTTTTTTTGTGTCCAACAGTCTTTTCTCTCTCTTGGAGTCTGTCCGTCACTCCGTGTCCAACTTTCATACCTATATGCCTAATTATATATACAAATATATAAAAAAATATATATCATATTTTAAAAATTCTTAAATATAAACATATGTATCTTAACATAATACACACCCTTTTATATAAGTGTATACATAATTAGATACATAAATATGTACCATAGAATTTTTATCAACCTTTACTTTTCTCTCTCCTCTTTATGGTCGTTTCTACTTTTCTAACCCATATCAGAATTGTGATTTGCTGTAAGATATTGTAGAATGATATCCGCAAATTATTACATACTCTCGGAGTATGTACTCCTATTGTTATATGTATATACTTTTTTTAATATGTATTTGTTATATGAACGATTATTAATATATATATATATTGCCTACGACACTTCCGAAATATATACTTTTGGGTGCATGATGTAAGTTTTGAATGATATCTACTTTAATCCATGGAGTATTGTTTTGTTATGTTATTATACGTTGGTTATTTTAGGTAATTTAAGATTCATTCTTCTTGAATAAGGGAATAGGTTTAGATTTTGGGTGCTGGTAGTTTAGATAAAAATATTCTCGGAAGCTACGAGATTACTGTATTTGTATATATTTTTCATTACCGCATTCTTGTATTTTGTAAGTACATTTCAATTTCTCAACCCTGTCTTGTGTCATCCATCCTCCCGTCTTCTTACTTCTTGTAAAAAAAGTCTACCATACCTCATTCATTTGCACTTCTTCACACTCTCCATTTCAAAAAAGAAAATCACTCTTCGAAAGAAATCCTACTTCATTAAATTCTTTCCAACTCCTCACTCATTTTTACTCTTTCTCACTTTTTCTTAAATTAATCTCACTCCACACCACTCTTTCCCACTTGCTACTCGGATGTACCATTGAAAAGAATTAAAGATCGCAAAGAAGTTTAATTTGTATTCTCCTATATGGTTTATAGGAATAAATACTCTATGATATAGAAGTTGTAAGTTTCGTAATAAATGAAAAATACTCGTGTGGAAAAAAAAAATTATATCTTTATGAGATCATAGTAAGTCGGCTTCAATTAATACGATTAGAGACCAAATACGTGTCATGTTTATCACACAAAATACTAATAATCAACAAAAAATACACAAGAATATCAAACTATTATATGACGCTCTATACATAATTTTAAAAAAATTAATAGCATGATTTTTGAATATATGACTAAAATTTATCATTTTGAGTTAATCTTGAATTATATTTATCAAATTTGTACATTCAGTAATTACAAGTCAGATTTATATCAATTTAGGTTTTACATATTAGAAGAATGAAACGAAAGGAAGGCCCCCCGGCCCGACGAGGGTTTATTACTAGAAGTAGAAAGTTACGTAGTTGCCCATGGGATGGAAAATTAAAAAAAAGGGGTCAACGTGTTTTTTATTGTCTCTTGATTAAGACTTTGTAATTATGCACTCGCTTATTATAATCTTAAAAAGCATTGACAAAAATATAATAATACATTTTACAGTAAAGTTAGTATAAATTAATGTACATGAGAATATGTATACAGGTAAACATTGATTTTAGTACCATTAGCCATGTCATCATCAGCTTGAAGTGGTATGAATTTGATCTAATTTGACCCATAAAAGATGGCACTAATATAGCTTGATGGCTGTGGTACTTGTGACTTGTGAGTATCAATTTCAAGTTGGAATATTAATATTAGTAATGGTATTTTTCCCCCCAAAAAAAGAGTATATGGATATGTTTAGTTCTTGCTATTGTGATGCATGCTTTGGTCAAACTGATAGATGACGTAAATTGATGCTAGTAGCTGAATATTATACCCAAATTTTTACACGACCCTAGGTCCGTCATCCGTGGGCCCGGCCTCACAACTCTCCCCTATTTTCTGTTTTTTTTTTTTTAACGATGCTAATAGCTGTTGGCCTTAGGATAATTGTTAAGGGTTTAATAAATGCGATAACACTATATATAAAAATATGAAAAAGAGGTTAATATCATCAAAATTAACTACAAGCTCATTTGAAAAAGAAGAAATACAAACTTTTTTTTGGAAAAGGCTTTTCGTTTTAATTTTCTTTCCATTTAAAGGTTCAATTTAAAAGATTTTTTTTAAAAAAAACTTTGTACATGAGACATGTCAGTAACACTACCACTACTACGGGCCAGGTTCGTCGCCGCAAAGACCATTGATTCATATAAACTACACTGACAACTCCAACTTTATGCACTCTTCCTTAGTGAATTTGTGTATCTCCAACCACCTATCGTCGATGAAGTTGACGAGATTAAATGATGCCCTAGTTGGCCGGATTCACGGGGGGAAATGGTGAACCCAAACCCAAAATAAAGCATTTAAATTTAATCAAAAATTGTATAACTGGGAATACTTTTTTATCTGGGGTGGTTCAACAACGAATCAAAATTTGCAACTTTTCTTTGCTGCCGTTGGCCGCCCTCCTCTGTTGGTGACTCATGGGCACGCTGCACACAATGGTGTGGTGTAGGTGATTTGATGGTAGGAATGACAATGGTCGTGGAGCAATGTGGTGGTCGATTGAGTTTTTTTTGGGGGGGGGTGCGGAAGAGGGGATAGTCCCCAAGAGTTTATTGAATAACTGTCATACGAGGCAACATGGCCCCTACAGAATCAGCGAATAGGAAATCCCTAACCTCCTGAGGATGTGTTTCGAAGAGAGTGATCTCAGTGCTCAAGGCTGACCCGATATTGACCAACGTATCCGCGACTTTATTGGTCTCACAAAAACAGTGGGTGATTGTCGTTTCCCAGCTATCTTCCTTTAGTAGCCGTTTGCATTGTTCGATGAGTGCTCGATGCTCAGGGTTAGGCCGCATATCTCCACGTAGCATACCTACAAGTACCAGTGAGTCTGATTGCACCCAAAGTTTGGAGATGCGCCTGTGTCTTGCAATTGTTAGTCCTCTTAGGACTGCGTCGAGTTCCGCTTCCACGGATGAACAGCAGCCTGCGTGCTCTGCAAAGCCCCATTGCCATTCACCTCGGCTACCCCTTAGCACACCACCCCTCCCAACTAGTCTTGGGTTACCCTTTGCAGCGCCGTCCGTATTAACAATCGTCCATCCCAGGGGGGTTGGTTCCAGCCCACAAGCGTCTCCCTTCGCACTGTAGTGACCTGGTTTCCTCCATCTCGCTGAAGAGCCTTGGAGGTTTCGTCAAACTTGGATAAAAGGAACGTCATTTTCTCACGTGATATTTCTTCTTCCTTCCCGAAACAAGTACCATTTCTCCATTTCCAGATATATCATAAGATGGTCAAAAACTTCATGGCCATGCAGCATCCTTGTTTTTGTTGTGAAGATTCATAAGGAACCATGCAGCCCAATCCCATGGTGGTCAACCTCTGCCATACTGTTTTTGCCGCCGGGCAGTCTCGAAGGACATGAAGCACACTTTCATAGTTACAGTCGCACACCGTGCAATAAGGGTGGCTCGTTAGGCCCCTTTTGAATCTATTGACATTGGTCATTATCCTTTCGTGTAGGATGAGCCACGCAAAGGCCTTCACATGCTGTGGCGGTGGATTGGTAAGTAGCAAATGTTGAAGGAGGATAAAAGTTTGAGAGGTGCTTACTACTAAGGGAGTGAACTGGGGTTTGATGAAAGAGAAAATGTGAGCGGTGGGAATAGGAGTGAGAAAATTAGGAAATGGATGGGTCAATTCAGAAAAATTCAAATTATGGTGTGTTACTTAAGGAAGGTTTTTTTTTTAAAAGAAAAAAACAAAAATTATGTTGTAATATATTTAATTCTATTTTCTCAATTAGTTGTTGTACGTTAAAAAGTGTATAACTGCTGTCATTAATGTTGCCCTTAGGACAACATTTATCTTTTGCCTTTTACTTATTGCGCCCCCTGATCTCCCCTCTATTTACCGCCTGTCCTAAATCTACCGGTTCCAAGACCACAGTACAAAAGCTGAATATAATGCAAGCCAATTATGTGTTAAATGTTTCATGCGTTGAGATACATGATTTTTTTCCCCCGTCCTTTTTTCTTCAGCTTGGTAATGCGGCCTCTTACAAGCCTGGAATTAGCATTACAAGTTTGCTATAGATTCTGGGACATATAAGCAAAACCAATCTTCCAGTCTATCAGGTATAATGCTTATTGTCATTTCACATAGTTTTCATGGAGAACATAAGTTATTATTAATAAAGTTATTCATATTTCACAACACTATGCGAGTTAAACATTTAATTGCCCTACTCGCAATTAAAAATGTCTAGAGCAAAGCAAGTGAATGCCATTAATTTTTTTTGTAGATGTTCAGATGAGCCCTCTTCACCTGACTTTGCATTGTGTCATATTTCAGAGCAGTTGTGGCACATTGACACTCGTTCTATTGGTCTCACAATGATCCACACGCAAGAATTGCACGTACATTTGCATGTTGGAACATACTAGTGGTCCACCCTGCATTCTGACTTTATTTGTCTTTATTTTTTTTTTAGTTTTTCCGTTTTTTCCCCCTAAAAAAATAGTGTTTAGGCGGTTTTTTGTTTTTTTAAAAAAATAGAAGAAGAAATCGTGTATTATAAAGTGGGTTTATGACAAATATTTTATTTGATGATCCAAGTTGGAACTTCATTAAATCTGGAGATGAGGAAAGTGAGCTCTAAAAGTTCGAACTTGCGATGATATGAAGTAGCAAATCTCCACATTAAATTCCAAAAATCGGATCATGCATTACAGATGCTGTTAAAAATTAGTGACAAAACAAATGAAGATTCACAATGTTGATACGTTGCTTGAAAATCGAGCCCCAAGCGCGAGGAACTACCGTTGAAGGAGGGTGCCTAGAGATTAAGAGAGCCCTCAATTCTTTTTAAACAAAAATAAAAATACACAATCCTCGATTGGTATATCTCAGTAGCTTACTTTTTCTTTTTTTCTTTTTAGTGTAAAGGGAGATATAAAAATTAATGTAGGCACATTTAAACAGCAATTTATTACCCACTTTTAGGAGCATTTACTCCCATTGCCGCATATATATATATATATGCATATATTTTCAAATGTTTATTTGTCACATGAACGATTATTAATATATATTTCACCTACGCGACTTCCAACAATATACACTCTTAAGTTATAAATTATACGTTTAAATAATTCAAAATTGAACTCGAAAGTACTCAATTGATTGGGCCTGCATTGAACAACTCATTAAACCAGGCCCAAGCTCAATGATCCACCAAATCGATCTAAACCCTTACAAAACTGCACTGGATTTGTCCAATGGCCACAACCTTTTAACTCCGTGGCATACGTGTCTACTCAATGCCTATGGTGGACCGACATCGCGAATATGGTCACCATGTAAATGAAGAAAAGGTTTAAACTATTGTGTAAAAATCCTAAATTTTTTGAAGTGCTGGGTCAATTTCTACATGGAGAAAATAAGCGTGGGAAAGTAGGATTAGTTAGGTTGAGTTTGGGAATCATAAAGTTACAAATTCTTAGCAATGGCTGATTATTTCTGGTTTGAATCATAACACTTCACATTCCTAATAATTATTGATGGTTATTTTAGATTTTTGTTGAATTTTGGGAATCATAAAATTACAAATTCTTAACAATTGCTAATTATTTATGGTTTGAATTGTAAAACTTCACATTTTTAATGATTGATAGTTATTTTAGATTTTTGCTAAAAAAGATACTCCATTATTTTGAATTTTGACAGATTATTAGTTTCATGAGTCACTTCACTATATGTTTGGGGGAATTCGGTAAATAATTATTTGAATGACTTTTTTCAAACACTATTTTCAAAACTGAATAAACTAAACACCTAGTATAAATTAATCAACACAATCAATTTAAAGTAAACAGCTAGTATAAATTAATCAATGCAATCAATTAATAGTTAATAACTAACAGTCAAATATTTAACCATTATTCAACTCATACGAGATACTTAAAATGCATAACAATAATTGAAAACTTAGGTGTAATCACCAACATCGTCCAATCCTATTTTTATTCACTAATTATTATATTTATTTTTACGGGTAAAATTTTTCAATCTTGAATATTGAGGCGAGAAAACTTGAACATATACGGCATCCAATTCTTTTTATATTTTGTATTTAAATGGTGGCAGATATTTTTCCTCCATCTAAGAAGGTCAAGTCCTAGGCATGATCCCTCTCACAAAATTGACAGAAGGCCTCGGCTTGATTGACACGTGGCAATCCATGCGTCGTACATCTGTGCGTTCCAAACACCACCTATTAATTAATTTGTTTTAGCGAGGAATATGTGCACTTTTAAATTGCCCGGATTCCCGTGCGCTCAATCACAAGTATTTCTGGACTCACATTATTTTCGGGGCCACTTTGTTTTTGTTTGGCTTCACATTTTTCTCATATATATTCTGCCTGTTTTATTTTAGTTGAGTAATATATATATGTATAGATAATTTTATACCACAAGATATTTCTCGAATTTATACTTTTGTTAGGCAAAAATGTCACATTTAGGTTTTCGTTATCAAATGATTAGAGAGCGATGATGTTGTGTAAATATTCTGGAATGAAAAGGAAAACTCCGGATAATTATGACATATTTGTAATTCTTTGAAAAGGGGACAAAAAAATTGCTTGCAATTGTAAGAGCTCAAAATATGTGGGTTCTAGATGATAACGATCATATCATTTGAATGATAAGACTTCAATTTGATTTTGTTTGTGGGTGCTGACTAGTTCAATTGGTAAAGTTTACATGAGTTGTTATTAGAGATATGAGTTCTAATCTCATCCACATCAATCTTTTACCTCATTTGTGCTGAAAAAAGATAATATTGTTTGCTTGTAAGATGCGAGAAAAACAAATTACCATGGACAATCAATTTATTGGAGTGATCAATTAATAAAGTGCCTCGAGTAAAGATTCTTTGTGAATTATTAATGGGTGATTGGCTCAATTTGGTCTTAAACCTAATCCTTTATTGATCCTAATCAAATGGCCTAACTTGCTTTATTTAGGGTATGTTCTTTTTATTGGTAAATCTACTTTTATCCATTTCTACGAATTTTTACCAACTCTAACAAACTCTTACTGTAACTTCTCTCAACTCTTTAAAAAAAATACCAACTCTGATCAATCTTTGTCAACTTTAACCAAACTTCTACCAATGTATTCCAAATCTTAGCAACTTCTCGCCAAAAAAAAATAAAAAATATCTACTTATTTTTATTTTTCAGCAACAACTTCCAACTCTTACCAGCTTACACTAATTTTTACCAATTTCTTCTAAGTTTTTCCAATCTCAACCAACTTTTACCAATCATTCTCGAAAAAATACTAGTTCTCTCCAACTTCTATAAACTTCTATCAATTTTTACTAACTTCACCTGTTTATCAACCTATATTTACCAATGAAAAAAACAGGCTCTTAATGGACATCCTACCCATTACATACACCTACCATAAGTATAAGGTTAGTCAATAAAGTCCTTGAAATTAGTATAACAAACCTAAGCCAAATTTCACTCACGTTAATCTCTCTATAGCTTTCCATACAATAAGTATATGTTAACTTTGACACACCCATGAATACAAATATGACAAAGGAAACTTTTCAAATAAGTCATCATACCATTAGATTGATACTTTTAGTCCTTTTTTTTTTTAAAAAAAAAAAGACACTCTTTGTGAGATTGATGCTTACTAGTCCAATCTTAAGAGTATATAAAACCAATCCTATATTTGAAGTAGCATTTTATATTCGTGTCATAATTCAAGTGTTCGCTAAATTGCCCAAGTATTTGAGTTCTTCATTATTTCCTTTTTTTAAAGGAATGCATAACATTCTAGTCATCCAAGTCTCAACGTTGAGCACTTTGACCTGAAAAAGGTATTCTTAAGCAACATTGCTCACAATTCACGATGTGTAAGATCAACTCTAGCTTTAGGTCCTATTTGACAAATAACTATTAACTGTTTGCTATTAGCTGTTTTAATTATCTATTTATATTTGCTATTTCAATCAACTGTTTTTTTAAAAAAATGTTTCGTAACATTAGCTGTTTCTAAAAAAATTTTGCTAAAATTTCATTTATGCCCATATCTCTTATTTAAAAACGAAGATGAATTTTTTTAATTAGTTGGTCACTTATTTATTTTTTAATATGAATTAAATTTACCGGATATGTGCAAATTACCTTCACTCATATAATCCTATTTTATTACTAGTTATTAAATCTTCTTATTGATTTATATATGACGTATTTTTTAATCTAATTTTATTCCAATCTAAATTAAAAGTTATGTGATGTTTAAGGTCTATAACACAGCTTTGTTTTGTTGTTCACTTAGAAAAATTTATATTTGTTATTAGCTTAACTTTCTTTCAATATGAATTGATTTTTTAAAGTGGGGATAAATAGAGAATTAAAATTTGCATTGCATGTAGCATTACCATATAAAATTAGCAAAAATTAATAATTTTATATTTTTATTAACCGCTAAAATAAATTATGCAAGTATGGCTACTTTGATCATTATTTAATTTGAATTTGAAGAAGCAAGTAAAAACTTAGAAGAGAGAGTGCAAGAAAATATATTAATTTTGTTTATAATATTTAATCAGGGGTAATTTGGTTTTTCGTATTAAATTTCCAAACAGTCAATCTGGAAAAGTTACAAATGTTAACTTTTTGAAAAACAATTTTTTGGTATGAAGAAACTGTTTCAAAAAATCATTCACTAAACAATTCAGATAGCAATAGCCAAAACAATTTTAAAATGTTATTTTTAAGTAAAAAATTATTCAAAAAATCATCTATTAAATACTCCCTTAGCGTATGTGGTATTTTAGCGAATGGCAAAGTTGAGGAAACGGAAAAGACCAAATGGTCAAGTGTTTACCACATTGCTGTGTACTATGTGGAGCCACTTCAGAATCTCAGCTGTGGCTCCGATCATTTGATGTTGCCTTGTGAATCTGTTCTGTGCACAAGTTTGAAGGGACGGGCTGATTAACTGCCCCTGCTTATTTTTGATTATGACTAATTATTTATTATGATTATTACTTGTTCATCTTTCCTTAAACTGCGCATGATGCTGTGCCCCCTTCACAGTGGTTTCGTAAGTTCGGATGCAATGATACCATATATATATATATATATAGATCTAGCGTATGCACATAGCTTTAATTATTATTGGTAATTTATTAATATGCTAATCGATTTTAACGTTTAATTTTGACATAACTAAGAAGTTTTTGTAGATCATATATCAACTCATTTTCAACATATTGCAAGTAATTATATAATATAATTAAGAGTATAGAAATTTGTTACACTAATCGATTGATGCTATATGGGAGATCCGAATATAATTTCATATAAACAGATAAGGTAACTAGACAATGAAATAAATGAAAAAGGTACGAACGAAATTGGCAAAAGGAACATCAAACTACTACTAAACAAGAAAGCTTTTCCTTATTTCCTTAACGCTTTCTCGTTGCAAGAGGTTTTGGTTTAGAAAAAATCCATTTTCTACCATTTTTGTATTTTCTCAGCCTCTGAAAATGAACTGATCTGCTCTTGTGCTAATCCATCAAAAGGTCACCCAACTTGCCAATTGCTTTCACCATGCCGCAAGCAATTTTTATAACGGGACATGTACCAAAAGTAACAAATTAAGAAACAAAAAGAAAAAGGATTCTTCACAAAACCAACAAAAATTAAGCTATAAAGAACACATATATTAAGTAGAGCTCACAAATAAATCAATTAAGATAATCCATTTAATAGTTGGCTCAACTTTACATTGATCTTGAAAATAGTTTGGAGTCATGAAAAATTAGAAAAAAATAATGCGTTCTCATACTGAGCGATCAATTCGCGTCGACTTTGGTTCTAAATCGGATCTGTTCGCGTTTCTTTCAATACTTTTTTTAGATCATATTTAGATTGTATTATTATGTCGGGTCAATCTTTCAGATGCAAACTTCGGAAAAATCTAAGGGCATTTTAGTACAAAATCAAGCCACATGATGTTATGATCATGGCTTTTGTTGGAAATGACCAAAAAAGAAAATTTAAAAAATTTAGACAAGCAGAGGAGGTGTCTCAAAGGATCCTTCATCCTTGCTTTGACCCTTTCCTGTGAACTTGCCATTTTTCTCTCTCCGTCACTAGTTCCTTCACTTTCCATCAACATGTGTTGTTGATTATACATTACCCGCTTAAAAATACTCCCTAATACAACTTAGCAAAATCATTTAACCTTTCTAATTGCAATCCAATTAAATTTCTGCAAAGCTGATGCCCGGCTGCCTGCCTTCTCTGCTCTTTCTCCCTCTTCAATCTCCCTGTTCTCAATATTTGCATTTTTGTTTGTGTCTGAGCGCTTTTCAACTGGGGGTTCACCTCCGTCACTGTTAGTATAAAAGTTCCAATTCATATTTATTCAACAACCCATCTTTCCCTGGGCGGGCAAAATTCTACTCACGCACGTTTTCTGCATACGTATACCTTCCATCTGTGTTCATCTCTTTGAAATTTGACCTGGGTTTTACCCCCCCATTTTCGTCGTTCGTTTTGAAATCCCAAGAATTGGGATTCATTGATTCTGTAAAGTTCACATGTTCTTATATTGAAAGATTCAAGCTTTTGCTGTATCTCTTTGGGGGTCGTTCTTTAGAGGAAAGTGGCACGGAGAAATGGAGGCTATTCTACAATCAAAGGGTCTTCTCTCTCTGCCTTCAAACCCCAAATTAAGGGTCTTCAAATCACCACAGAGTAGCCTTAGGCACAGGGTCACCAGCCTCACAGCCCTCAAACGTAATCCCCTTCAAGGGTTTTCTCTATCCTCAAATGGGTTCGAAAAATTTCATGGGGTTGCCTCAAATACCCAAGGGTTTGTGCAAAAATTGAAGAATTTCCCCATTTGCAGGGCTGAGGCTGCTGCTGCAGCAGATGGACAGCCATTATACGGGGAAGTTGGCTCCCCTAAGTTCTTGGGTATTGCGATTACCACACTTAAGAAGATTGTCCCACTTGGGTTGATGTTCTTTTGTATCCTTTTCAATTACACAATTCTAAGGGATACAAAGGATGTGTTAGTGGTGACAGCAAAAGGGTCTAGCGCTGAGATTATACCATTTCTGAAAACATGGGTTAATTTGCCTATGGCTGTTGGGTTCATGGTGTTGTATACCAAATTAGCTGATATTTTGCCTAGGGAGGCTCTGTTTTACTATGTGATTATACCATTCATTGCCTTCTTTGGGGCTTTTGGGTTTGTTCTGTATCCCCTGAGTGATTATTTCCACCCCACAGCACTTGCAGATAAGCTTCTTGAGATGCTCGGACCGAGGTTCCTTGGCCCAATTGCAATCCTCAGGATTTGGAGTTTCTGTTTGTTTTATGTCATGGCTGAACTTTGGGGAAGTGTTGTTATTTCTGTTCTCTTTTGGGGTTTTGCCAATCAGGTGATAATTTTACTTTGTTTTAAGTATATGTCCTCTTATTTGTTTCCTGCCTACTGGTCTCTTTCTTAACATGTTGTGAGCATAGATTATGAATCTCGAATCACTGTTCAGCAGCTTATATTCCTTGGCGTGATTTATTTATTCTTTATTATAGAGTGAAAACATTGTGAGCAAACAAAGCCTAATGGTTCTTGGTATCTCATAAGTATAATAGGTTGAGGTTCATCAAGCTCAAGTCTTTGATGTAGGTTAAGGGTGGCTGATTTATGATCTGTTATTTTGGTCTTGCTTGACTTGTTTCATCTATCACTAGGGCTGATTTATATGTCAATGTGCAATGGTACTTCTTCTTTATGACTTTGTTCCATTTCACGGCAGCTTTTTTTTGTTTTGGGGATAGAAGTTCTATATCAGCTTTTTCATTGCCTTCAATGCCTTGATTATTAGGTTGATTAGTTTGTTGGGAAGGTTCTGCTGCCTATTTGAGGAATGTTGGGGTGTTATGTAGAAACTAGTTCTTCTAGGGTTGAGGCTTTCTGTCAGTCATTCTTAGTAACGATTATTGACATGAGATACTGATGTGACATGATGCTGACACATTGGTACGCAATTTTTCATGAAATAAGGATATGATATGTTTGGAGGAAAACTTTTATTATAAAATTATTTATTTTTGTGTGCGTATTATTATCCATACTATATATAACTAGTTAGAGAAGATTGGGCGCCAATTTGAGCAACCCCAAGTTGCTGGGATTATGTGTGTTTTTAACATGTCAGATGATGAAAATAATGGTGGTCAGAAACACAGTATATTCAAAGAGGGTTTGCTGAACGCTTATCAGATATTGAGACACGAGGTTCAGGATAATGTCAAGTGTTTCTTAGCTGCTGGGTCAAAGTTGTGTATGAATTGCTGTGGTGTTATGAATTTCAGTACTTTCACGTAGATAAATATGAATTTTGCACTTGTCCTGCATCTTTTTTTGATTTGTGATGTTTTTTTTTCCTTATGCTTCTGTGTGGATAATCTCTGGACCCTTCGTGAAAATCTTCTTATCACAACATTTCAAATCAAATCTCATTTATTTCTTCAAAGGATTATGTTGTTTTTTAAGCTGTATGACAAATTTTCCTGCTAGCTAGCTTAGCCGACAAAGTCCCTGGTAGAGGTGGCTACCTGGCTAGGTTAGGTTGGTTCAGGCCGTAACTGAACCTGGCAAATTTGCACTGTTATGGCTGTTTCCACTCTCCAGCTGATTTCTTTTAAAGATAAAAATAAATGAAGCTAAGTTGGCTCGCCTGGCCCAATTTTCAGCTAAGCTATGGGCTTGGTTTTTAGACTGCCTGGCCAAATCAGTTTGTCCCTTCGGCAAGGCTATGGAATTGATTTCAAAATACCGGCTCTACTGATGCAACCCCCTGCCCCGGGGGGGGGGGGCTTGAAATTAAGAAAACAATGTTCTATGTTTTTGTTTTTCAATCATTAGTTGAGGATTAGATGGCCTGGGGAGCATGGATCTAGTGGGAAAAAATTTTCGGATTATGAAGAAAAATGGCTACTGTTTTCCCTTTTCTTTCGGAGATCTTATGCTCCCGATAGGGGATAACATCTTTCATGCTAAATCATTATTACTTGTTGTCGATCTCAACACATACCCTCTGCCATATGAAAGTGGGACTTACGTTAGGTGGTGGTGGTGTTGTATTGACGTTAACACATAATATGAATAGGATGGAACAGGAAAACTTGCAAATTGTACTCAGAATTTTTTGTTTCCATTATTGTGATAAACACTGGATGTGGCCCATTCTTGTACGTTTAGGGTCAATTTTGCCGTCTTCTCCTGGGGGAATATTTTGTTGTGTAACTAATAAGAAGCTTCAAACAGATTGGTGGTGTAAATACCAGTACAAAGATGCGAAGAGACAACACTGCAAGAGAGTAGCAAATGATATGTTAGTAATCTCAAATGCTACTGTGGAAGTCTCATGCTAATCGTATGCTTGCTTAGCAGCTGATTATTTATTTATTTTTCAATCAAGTAAAACTGATAAAAGGTTGGGTTGGGTTGGGCTATATCTGTTGCAGTCTTCAAAGCTTGTTGTTTGCTACTGATTTACGTGACTCTGTCACTTGCAGATCACTACGGTTGAGGAAGCTAAACGATTCTATCCCTTGTTTGGGTTAGGAGCCAATGTTGCTCTCATTTTCTCGGGACGTACAGTGAAATACTTCTCCAAACTAAGACAAAACTTACCACCTGGTGTGGATGGTTGGGCCATCTCTCTTAAGGGAATGATGAGCATTGTAGTACTTATGGGCCTCGCAATCTGTTTTTTTTACTGGTGGGTCAACACGTATGTTCCACTTCCAACCCGCAGCAGCAGCAGGAAGAAGAAGGTAAGAAATGTTGCTGGTAGTTCCATGAAAATGTTAGGGCTGGTTTTGTTAGTATCCCTTCTTTAAGCAAGGCATTTGTGCTTGCAAACACGAGTGTTACTTGGATTCCTGATACCCTTGTCAGACTGATGAGTGTCCTGAATGGCCATCTTCTGAAAGTTTTGTGCTTTTAGCCTAAAATAAAGGGATCAGCTGCCCTTTCCCGTAACAGAGTGTCAGGTGTCTGTCACCAGTACTTCAGGTGATACGAAGGGTTTGGGACACATGTCCTCATGTTCGTGTTGCCAATAGCGTGATCAACCTTAAAAGTCACTAATGTTACTCTTTTGCTAACCTGTATCCAAGAATCGCAAATGACTCTTTCGATTGTGATTCTGAAGTCTCGTCTGTTGTAATCTCTCAACAGGAGAAGGTCAAGATGGGGACAATGGAGAGCTTGAAATTCTTAGTATCTCAGAGGTACATTAGGGATCTTGCCACAGTGGTGGTTGCATATGGTATCAGTATTAACCTTGTTGAAGTCACATGGAAATCGAAGCTGAAAGCTCAGGTAAAACATAATCTTTATGATCCTGCTTATTTGTTGATCATGAGTAGCTGAGGCTAAACATCTCAATGATGCAGTTCCCAAGCCCGAACGAGTACTCTTCTTTCATGGGTGACTTCTCAACAGCAACTGGCATAGCAACCTTCACGATGATGCTAGTCAGCCAGTTCATATTCCAGAAGTTTGGATGGGGAGTTGCAGCTGCTATTACACCAACAGTTCTTCTCCTTACTGGAGCGGGTTTCTTTTCATTGATCTTATTTGGAGAACCGCTAGCACCAGTGCTTGCGAAGTTTGGGATGACTCCTCTTCTAGCAGCAGTTTACGTGGGAGCTCTGCAGAACATTTTCAGCAAGAGTGCGAAGTACAGTTTGTTTGATCCTTGCAAAGAAATGGCGTACATTCCACTCGATGAGGAAACTAAGGTTTGTGCTGTTGGAGTATATAGCTTCTGAGCCTCCTTTTTCTAGCAAAATTTTCTGCTCTTGACATCATATTGATTGTAAAATTTGTGAAAAGAGAGCCGAAAGGAATAGTCATTGCATCCAGATCACCCAGGGGAAAGAGAACCAAAAAGAAAGACAAAATGAGTTTTATAACTCATTTGGACTGATTTTCAAGGGGAGAGAGAGGTGGCATGGTGGGGATTGTTGGGGAAAATAAATGGAAGAGTACCTGATTTCATAATATTCACTTCAGTGCTTTAGTTTCAAGAGAGTTTGAGAGATCTGTGCGTTCCTTGGAGTTAGAAAATTGATAATTTCAGGTTGGCTGAGCATAGGTTGATGGAATGCTTTGGTTAGCTCATTGGTTTGGGCTTGGCTGAAGTGAGGCTCTGGTCAAAAGTTGGTTGCTTTATTTGATTTTGGTTTCATGTCATCCATGTTAGGTAATTGGATCTTGGCCCAGTTTTGTCGTGGCCAACATATCTCACCCTACATTTATCAATTCTGGCCAAAAATAAATAAATAAATAAATGAAAAGGAGAAACCTTTATCCATTGAAGGGCTGGTTATGAATTGCTCATTGAATAATCTGCTTGAAGATGATGCCATCTCTAACTATGCTTAATGTTGCGATTTGCAAAGTGTAAATTTGTGGCCCGTTTCTTGTTCACGTCTCTGATCAATAAGCTCTTGGGACATTGTGTTCCAATTTGCTTCCCGAGTTTCTTTGGACTTATTCTGGACCCCTTGGGCTATCTGCACGAACTGAAATGGATAATCCAAAACTTGAACCTTTGGGACCCCAAGTTGATGGGTTCCAGAAAAGGACCTAATTTCTAGTCAAACTGTAAGCTTTCGATGTGGAGTCGTCCTCCTTTTTTTGGGGTTTTGGTGGGGGGGGGGGGGGGTGTTCTGTACAGATTCTGTATGTTGCACATCACCCAACCGTTTTCCCCTCATTTCTTCTTGACTGCAGGTCAAGGGGAAGGCAGCCATCGATGTGGTTTGCAACCCGCTCGGAAAATCCGGAGGTGCTTTGATCCAACAGTTTATGATCCTGACCTTTGGATCACTCGCCAACTCGACACCTTACCTCGGAGGGGTGCTCCTTGTAATCGTAAGTGCATGGCTAGCAGCGGCTCGATCCCTTGACAAACAGTTCACTCAGTTGCGCAAGGAGGAAGAGCTCGAGAAAGAGATGGAGAGAGCCTCTTTTAAGATCCCAGTTGTTGCTGAGAACAACACCGAGGGGGACAAGAGCTCCCGCCTCCCAGCCGGGGAGGACGCCCCCCTTCCAGCTGGTTCAGCTTTGAATCCAGTCACTGGTGATTCATCAAGCAGCTCATCAGACAAGCTCAAATCCCAGTAAGAATTACAATAACTTTGCTTAGCTAGCGTTGCATGAATCCAGAGAAACAAAAGTAAAAGAAAGGAATTAATTGTATGTAGAATTTGGATGTGAGAATAATCCTTACCAGCTGGAATGCTGAGATTGCCTCAGAAGTGTTCTCGTTTGCTGTGTTAGATAGATCAGAATAGATTGATAGGTGAGAATTCAAGTTCCCTTGATGGGGTATGAATGATGTAGAAGATTCATTATATTATTATTACATATTCATATTCTACTTCCTTATCTTCACGTCCGATTTCTATCTTTTGCTCATGCATTTTTTTGAGTTCATCTTGGTTGAATTGTTGAATGACGTAGCAGATTCATTGCATTTCATATACTCGTAACCTAGTACTCAGAGCACTTCTGACTTGCGTCCCATCTGGCGGGACCCAATGCCATTTGTCAATTTTACATTTGCTTTTCACTAAGAGCATTAGAGCACTCCCAATGCGAGGAACGCATGGGGACAAATGGGCCCCACGTGTCCCATGTGTGGGAGCAACCTGCTGGCAGCATGGGGAAAGGGGGGGCACGAGTGGCAGCACGCCTGCCCGTTCCTCCCCCATTCCCACTTTTTTTGTCTTTATCTGATTTTTTAATTATTTTTCTTTTATTTTCTTAATAAAAAATATTATTTAGATAGTTTAAAAAAATACATGTTATAAAGTGGGTCCATACAAAATAGTTTATTATATAATTTAAATTGGAGTTCCATTGGTTGGGAAAGTGATGGAATACAATTTTCAGAAAATGTGAAATTTTTGATGATGTGGCATGCTTGAGTTCCAATTTTGGAACTCAGATTGGGAGTGCTCTTAGCAGCCATTAGAACGCGTTCCATGGCTTGGGGCCCACTGCCATACGTCGTCATCTGTTTTGTTGGATTTGCAACTTCCACGTGTGGAGAAACGGACAGACGTTCTGCCTCCCGTTTCTCTCTCTTTTTGTCATTCAATGCATTTTTTTATTTTTTATTTTTTGTTTTTTTCCTTCTAAAAAATATTATTTGGGTTATTAAAAAAAAGATTGTATATTATAAGGTGAGTTCATTATAAATATTTTATTAATTGATTAAGTTGGAGTTCCATGGGTTGGAGAAGTAAAGGAATATGAGTTCCAAAAAATTAGAACTTTCGCTGACGTGGCAGAATAGAGTTCCAAAATATGGAATGCTGGCTGGGAATGCTCTAACTTGCCCCGTCTGTAGGAACTTCCTGCCTTTCATACTTGCCTTTCACATTTTTTTGTCCTTTTGTTAATTTCTTTTGTTTTTCCTTTTTTTAAAAAATATTGTTTAAGAGGTTAAAAAAAAAGTTGTATGATTGGCTCGTTTACAAAGTGTCCGGACCGGATAATAGCCTGCCCGACAACGATGTGGCTTGGGTCGCATCTTTTATGTAAATAAATGGGTCGGTCAAGTTGGCTATGAGCAATCCGTTTTTGGCCTGTTCTAAAGTGGAATAAACTTGCACAAAAGAACCGTGTATAATAATTATTGTTATGTATAAAGCATTGATATATAAGTTTAATTATAGCATGTAAATTAGAATGATAAGTAGGTTAAAAAAGTAATGGGTTACTGAACGGGCCGTTAATGAGCTTATTGGTCTGGCCTGTCAATATGCTATAATGAGCTAACCCACTATTGACCCAGTTCATTATTGACTCGACTCTTTATCAACCCTATTTTAAATAATAGATACCCGACCTAATATATACCCGACCTGTTGCCTACTCTAGGCTGAAACTAACAATAAGCCATGCAAAATAAGATTCAAACATCTATGATTCTATGGTAATATTATTGGCAGAGGACAAGAAGTGACAATATATTGAGATAGGACTAGGGCTGAGCAAAAAAACCGATTACCCAGACCCGGACCCGGCTCCGGTTAGACAAAGACCGGGACCGGTTCCTAAAATCAGGACCCAGTTGCAACCGGTTCCGGTTCTGGGTCATGAACGCTAGGAGCCAAAACCGATCCCCATACCCGGTTACCCGGTCCAACATGCTGAAATTAAAAAAAAAAATAAATATAAAAGAAAATATGTTCAAGCAACCTTGGCTTTGGAGTTTAATTTTGCCCACCAGTTGTCTCGAATTTGATTTGCTTTTTTGACAAAAAAAAAAACTGATTAAAAATGAAATTAAACATGCCTAAGATAGATACCGGGTACCCGGTTGTGGAACCGGTCCCAACCGGTTCTGGGACCGGGTCCAGAAATCCTGAAACCGGTCCAACTAGGACGGGGACCAGTTCTTGAATTTGTGGATCCAATTCAACCGGGATCGATACCGATTCTGCAAAAATTGACCGGATACCCGATAGGACAAGAGCGGGCATTGATGTCACAAATTATGTTTTCTCTATGGTTGAAAATCCTACTCATCTCGTGATGTGTGGTGGCTGTATATGCTGTGGGAATGGAAGAAGATTATACCAAAGACAGTGGGCAGGAGGGAGACAACTATCTCCGTACTCTTCTTAGTAAACTCGTGCATTGGGTGGGATGGCAAAAATTAGGAAGTTTGTAACCTTATTACATACAATTGTAAGAGATTATTTCAAAAAGATCCATCAATTTGACCAGTAGAACTTGTGCTGATAAAGTCAGATCCAAATATCACAATTGAGCACAAAGTATACTAGATAAAAATTCGAGAGTAGGAATAACATATAAGACAGGTAACGTTACATTCAGATATAACATAATTCGAAAAATCAAGTTATATCTGTTGTCATTCCTAAAAGGCAATGAGGAGAGCTATGAGTAAGATCTTGTCTCTCGATTGTAGAGCTTTTTAGAAAAAAAGTTTATCAACAAGAAAAAAATTATCGTGTTTCATATACAAATTTTCCTTAGAAGGTGGTTTAAGTTATGTGTTTCTTTAACCCATATTTAACAGAAGATTAATACTGTTATAGTTGAAAAATCCCCAAACGACAATTTCTCTGGAATATTGCCAAATCCCCTGTAAAAGATTATTCGACAGTGAAGTTCACATGGATGGTACAATTCACAGCACAGAGGCTTTGGCATTATGGCAGAATTCCCATTATATTTCGTTATCAAAAAACTTGGAATTTTGAGAGAAATTATCGTCATCCACTGATCCACGTTTATCGCCATCAATCAGGTATCAATTATAAACAAACCTTAGTACATGAAATGACCGCAAATAGGGCACCCTCGCTTGTGTCCTTTGTTATCCTTGTTGGGCTCTTCTGTATCACCCATCCTTCCAATCAATCCATGCTCTCATCCCACATTGCTCTATGGTGGAGCTGAAAAATAGGTTAGGTAAGGTTGAATTTGTGTTCGTAACATTAAAAATAAGTTTACCTACCAGGTTACCATGTTTCACGATTACTGACCAATGCTCATCCAATTCATCATAATTCACACTTTCATATTTATTTTTAATTTTTTGTGTTGTTAATTATTAATAAAAAGGGTAAATAATAAATAGGTAAATGGTTCATCTGTTTAATCCATTTAAATAAACAGGTTAAGTAGGTATTTTTTTCGTGTCGAGAATCTCAATCTGAACCTAGCCCATTTAGTTACATGAGTTGAATGTGTCAGCTATTTAATTAAACGAGTTGAAAATTTGTACCCAAATCTATTTAGCATCATGTCTTTTTAGGGTCGGTAATTGTGTCCAGTTAGCGTTGCCCAGCTTTACTCTTGGGCAATATTCCACTTATAGGCAACTTCTGCAGGGCATTTCGGTCATTTCACTCATTGAGGATGATAAATTGATGAAGTTGCCCTTCCTATTCTTCACTATAAATGATCTCTTGTGGAAAAGCATGGTTAGCACAAGTTACCCAAAAACCATGAAGAAGGTTACCTTGTCTGAGCCCGCTGCAACCTGTGATGCAGCCAAGAATTGGCTCAATGATGCCTACATTCTCGACATGGACTACTTTGTGAAGAACCTTTCAGGCATTAAGGCTAAAGGGGTTCGTCCTGATGTAATAGGCTCGATCATTGCTCACTATGCCTCTAAGTGGGTCCCCGAGCTATCCGAGAGTAGGGATGCTTTGGAGTCTCATCAGGGGGGTTCAATCGCCAAAGAAAGTGCCACCACTGCATGGAAGAAGAAGAGATTCTTTGTCGAAACATTAGTTGGTGTTCTTCCCTTGGAGAACGATGCTGTCCCATGCAACTTTCTATTGAGGCTATTAAGTGTGGCCAATATGGTAGGGGTTGAGCCAACATGTAGGGAGGAGCTAGAGAAGAGAGTCGTGTGGCAACTACACCAGGCTACCCTGAAGGAGCTAATGATACCTTCCTTTAGCCACACTTGTGCTACGTTGCTTGATGTAGAGCTCGTCAAGAGACTAGTCGAGAAATTTATGGGGCTAGATGAGGGTATTAGAAGTGGGGTGGCCCTTCTTAAGGTGGCTAAGCTTGCAGATTCTTACCTAGCTGAGGCGGCCATGGACCCAAATTTGAGCTTGGGGGAGTTTGTTGAGCTTGCCAGTGCCCTTCCTCCCCATGCTCGCGCCATGGATGATGCACTATACCATGCAGTTGACACTTACCTCAAGGTACTGTACATGTCCACATATTCACATTGTCGATATCTTTTGTGTTTGGTACTGTTTATAATGTTTCGATTCTTTAGGGTACTTCCTCTTTCACTTAGCTTTGGGTTAGGTGTCTTTTCTTACCACTTTTGAAGTTTGTGATGAGAACTTTCCCATCAGAAATGCAATGTCCAGTCAGGCGTGTGGACAATTAATACTTTCCAATTAGGGAACCGAGAATATATTTAGGGTGGAACACAATAGAATTCGATCGATACTTGAGCATGTAAACCTGTGCAGATAATCACAACACGGTCTGAGTGACTTAGCTTACAACAATGAAATATAAATGTTCATACATGCGTTGACACTGTCGTTTCAGATTTATTTCTCCCTCAAAAGCACGTCATAATTATGAAAGGAATTAGATATCTAGGACATGAATGCAATGATAATGTGAACAGAGCAGGGGATGTTGCTTGACACTCATAGGCAAAATAGCATTGCAGCACAAAATGGCAAAACATGGCATCTTCTGGTGGAGCATCATGAAACAAATTTGTAGGATACCCTACAAGTGAAAGTGCCGTGGTAATTAATGGGAAGTGGCAAGAAGAGCCAAGAATGCGCGGAGTCCCACCCCAGAATGCGCCATATTCAAACAGAATCTTTCCTGCCGAACAGCATGCCAATTCAAATACTGCCCAAAAAATACGGGCAAAATTTTAATGGTTGTGGCTTCTCGTTGTGCCCTTAGCTTTCTTAGGACTAATGTCTCTATCTTTTGAGATTTTTTTTTGGGCGCATGCATCTCAGCCTCTTCAAAAATCCGTCTTAGGTTCCCCAAATGATAAGTCATTGGTCTTAAATTTTCTTAATTCAGTTGAAAATATGGGCGGATCTATGTGTATTGTGTGGTTACCTTTAACCCCAAAAAAATTCTAATGAGCTATTTCAAAGAGGGTCAGATTGGTATATATGAATATTTGAAAATTAGCCCAAAAAGTTACAGACACCATCGAGGTACATCTAGTCCACATACTAACATTGTTTTTTTTAAAACATAAAAATTATAGTTACAAAGTTCAGATTTGATAGAAAAATAAAATAAAATAAAATGCTGCGCTCCCAAACCCAAATCTCTCTCCTTTTTTCTCTCATCTTCTCATACAAAAATATATTCCACTTTCTCAAATTTCTTTTGTCGGTCTAACTCCCCACTCTCTCTTATGTGGAATTTAGACTTTTAATTTAATCTAATATTGATGTCTTTAATTTTCTTTTATTATTATTATTATTGATTTTTTCGATTGTTAAGTTGTAATATGTTTTTGGTGCATAATTTTCTTTAATTGAGCAGTAATTACTTATTTGAGCTTGATGCTGATTTTTTAAAATTCCTATTGGTGCAACTACATGGTGGAAGTTGCTTATTTGTAATTTTATTTCATATTTGATATGTTCACTTCAATATGGCTTAACATTTTTTTGGTTTTATTACTTGATGCTAATAATTTGTGCTTCGTAACCAATAGCTTTAGTAAATGGCACTTACGAGTAACATTTTATGATTTTGATATACCGTATGTATCAACTATAAAATATGAAGAACCGCAGAGAACAAACATAGTAATAGACTACCATTATTTTTTTTTTTGAGTAAAAAAGTGGGGCACAATATTATTGCATATCAAGTTTCGCTAGTGCGGAAATACAAGACTGAAAGTTTGAAAAAAAAAAAAAAAAAAGAGATGGAGCATCGGTTCAAAATAGACAATCATAGTATGTAGCATATGACTTCTTTTTTTGGTAGTGTATATCAATAATAATGTTAATAAATGAACACCGCCTGCTCTTAATGTCTGGATCTATCACTGGTTGAAAATATGTGTTTTGGGAACTATTATTACAGGCACACCCTGGTATAACAAAGCAAGAAAAGAATCTCCTGTGGAAATTAATCAACCCCATAAAACTGTCCACAGAAGCAGCCACACATGTTACTCAGAATGAGCAGCTGCCTGTACGAGCAGTCATCCAAGTACTCTTCTCGGAGCAGAGCAAGATCAAACGACAGTTGGACTGGAGCGGCCTACTAAAAAACCCAAACACATCCGGTCTTGACCTCCCAGCCCCGTGCCTCTCGAAAAGAGATATGTCAGCCCAACAGGGGGAGCTAAAAAGGCTAAAAGAAGATGTTGTCAATCTTCAGAAACAGATCACTGCCCTGCAGAATCAGCTCGAGAGGCTGGTTGAGAAGAAGCCGGGGTTCTTTAGGTGGGGGAAGTTCACATTGATGTCTGGTTTTAGGGGTGGAAATGAGAGTGGAAGAAGTGAAGGAATTGGACAGAAAGACTTATGGGAAATCGGGTTTGGAAGGTATACCCCTACTCAAGGGGATCATGTCAAAACTAACCTTCTTAAGGGTGGTAAATGGAGGAGATCATCTATGTCTTGATTAATTTTTGCATGCACAAGTTTTTGAGTTTGATGATTTGATGAATAACTAGGGGTGTTTCCCTCGAAGTCTTTTTGTGTATAGGAGAAGTATGATTTCAGTATGTTGGTTGTACTTCTTGAGTCCAATAAAGTGTTGAGTATATTTGAGAATTATATGTTGCTTGTTTGGTTTTAGTAGTATGAGCAAAGGGCTTGCTCAGTACTGCTTTCTAAATTGATCACTACCCTCACAAATCACCAGAAGATTTGAATATGTGATTCGTTATTAGACATTCTCCAATCTTCAATCTCAAACTCTCTATGAGAAACTTTCTACGAGGCATCGGTCATAATACTTCTCTTGACCAAGTTCAGGTTTGTGAACTTTCCCAGTGAATCGACTCCTGGAAAGGAGGGTGCACCTTTAGAGATACAGTTGCAAATCCTTGAAGCTTTTAGTCTAATCTTTTGGATCTGATGAGATTATCTCTGAATGTGAAAAGCACAAGGCCTGTGCTATAGTTGTCTATAACCAAACAGAAGCCAACCATGTTAACTTTACATTACATGTACTTTAATTAACAATGAGCTGTTATTTACATATCACTCTACAATGATCAAAATCAAGAGAACACTTGCAATCATTCAGAACTTCAAAAAGAACATCAGCCTTCAACAAATTACAAATACAAAGAATATAGGGTGAAAACAACACCAAAATATATAATTGAGAAAAAATGCAGACTATATCTATTATATCTTCACTATCTTCTTCATGGATTTGATTGATGATTTGGAGAGGTTGTAGCTTGTATGATGATTCACATTTTCATAACCCTCATAATCATTGATAATCATTGATGACTGAAGCGTTCTTCCTCATGCAATCAACTCCCTTTCTCATATTCAGTATGATTGAAGGGAAAGAAGGGATGCGTCTCAAAGATGTAGCTTTCTCACTCCCCATTTTTCCTTACCCTCCACCAAGGCTTTTCCTTATTTCTTCTCCTTTGCCAATGACACCGGCCCTAGATGTTATGGATCTCATCGAAGTGCTCACTGACCTCGGTTTACTGCCTTCAGTCTTCACAACTTCATTCTTCCTCCTAGGATCTAGTTTTTGCTTTTTTGGGTTCTTTTCTTCGAGTATTTTGATGGGTACATTACCTTTGCTCGTTTCAGGCTTTCTGGCTTCAGTTTCTACAGTATCTTCATTCTTCTTTTCATGATATGCTGCTCGGTTGCTCTGCCCAGAAATTGGAACTCTGAGCACTGCTATCTCTTTTTGTGGGTATTTTTCATTGGGCATCTTGATGATCTCATCAGTTTTACTGAGGTCAGATTCCTGAACTGTCTTTGGAGGGCTCAAGTCATTTTCTCCTGTATTCTCCAGTAGGATTTGGAGCCATTTCTCGACATTGCCTTTTCCTTTCTCCTTTCTTGATTCCTCGTCTTCTTGCAGTTCTGATTCTCGAGCAAATGGAAACTTGATCTCTGAATCCTGTGCGATTGGCTTGTTCCTTCATCTTCATTGACATCTTCAACCTGATCTTCAGAAGTATCTTGACCTAAAGTAAGTCTTAGTGGCTCATTTGACTGCTGTTTTAGCTCCTCTTCTTCTTCTTGTCGTTCTTCCCCCTTCCTCTCTTCAATCAATGAAAGGAATGCTTCCAATAATTTTTGCTCCTCCTCTAGTAAGACTCTTTGTTCCTTATGTAAACGCATTTTTGTCTTTGTTGTTTTTGGCAAGGAGATTAATGTTTTATCAGTTTTATCATTTTTCTCTTCACATTGAGCATCATCATCATTATCCGTCCTTGATCTCTTCCTTGCTTCCCACTTGGGTTGCATTTGTTTCTCGAGATCATCCCTTTGGTTGAGCCTCTTTTGGAGCTCTTTCTCTGCAGAGCCGCGTATTGCCTTTTGTGCTTCAAGTCTAGCCATAAGAGCACTTGTTGCAGCTTGATTTAACCTTCCTTGTTCCTTGTAAACAATACTCCTGTAAACATTCAGCAACATAGATAACCAGACCTCAAATAAGCCAGTTGTTAGGGATTAGGTTAGGTTGATTTCAGATCAGGTCGATATGGCTTGATGGTATCTCAGACAAGTTTGATTCACATTAGATTCGGTGGTCAAAATCGGGATGCTCAAGTCACTCGTTCAGTTTGGACAATGAGATGCAGCCAAGTTTTGGTAGCCCCAAAAAGCTTAGCAAAGAGTTTCAATGTGAGAATAAGAATATTACTGATGCATGGCATTTCTAATCATCATCTCAAGCATGGCTCTATACGAAGACTGAGCCTCAGCCAACCTGCGACATTTCTGAGCTCTTTGTCGACGCTTAAAGTAATGCTAATTCCAGTTCTTGAATAGTGATGATCTTTTCCTCCTCATTCTTCTGTTTCAACTCATCCATTTCAGCATCCAACCTCTGAATTTCTGCCTTCATTTTATTAGCGTCTTCTCGCTACTTCAATTGAGTCTCTCGCCATGGCTATGGCTTGATATGGGTTGATAACCATGTCCGGTTCTTTCATCCCACCATTCTTCACCTTATGGGGGAAGGCCTAGTTGGCTTATTGATCTCGAGGGATTCCATTGTCGAGGGAGGGGGATCATGAGACTGATTTCGAGCTCGAACAAGGGCAGCAGGAGCAAGGCGTAGCTGATCTTTTGATTCCATAAAGGGCTGAGGGAAGTTATGGGACTCTGCAGTTTGAAAATCATTCAATTCTTCACTCTCTCCTCCTGAAAATAGCAATCTAAAAGCCCTGTGCCCGCCCGAAAGTAACCAAAATTATCGTCAAAAACCTGCCTCCAAACCAATTTTAGTATTTTCCTTATGAGGGGTTTCTACCCTTGTAAAGGGTTCTCCCATATTTATATGTTTTGTGATCTGGCCTGGGCTTAGGGTTTAAGATTAATGTACGGATGATACATTGGAATGGATTGTTACTATTATCAAAATATCTAGGTTGGGTACAAGTCAGGTCAAATCAAGGCAGAGGTAATTGAGACACGAAACTAGATGGTCATATCTCATATCTTGCCTCTGTATGGTTCTAGGCCATTTGAATCAGGTAATTGCGATGCGATTCAGAGTCGCCATGTCTAATATACATAGATCTGACTAGTAAAATTTCATGGGTTGGGAACACGTTAGCCTAGCGCTACTAGAACTGAGCAAGAACATCATTCAAAAAGGAACTCATTTAATTTGATCGCGTAAAATCAGAATTTGAAGCAGCTAAGATTGATAAGAACTGATTGATGGAGATGCCCAACTGCAAGTCCCACCAAGGAATCAACAATTCGAGTTGATTATGCTTCCTCTTGTGCACTTGCCATTGCAGTATCCTCAGTCAGATTGCAAGGAATAGTCAGTCCTACATTTTATTGACATTAAATTTGAGTCGAAATGGATGACATATATATATATATATATATATATATATATATATATATATATATATATATATTTTAATAAGGGTAAATAAAATTATAAAGATATTAAGCACCTCTTCTAACAAGAGTATGCCCAGTTACATCATCTGCTAAAATAGCTATAAGAAATGGAGAAAAGCAAATACCTAAAAAAAATGACGCTGTAACCGAGTGTCCAAATTTGAAAAGTCAATCCGCTGCCGTATTTGCTTCCCTAAAAATATGATTGATGAGTAAACAAATGCCTTGAAATTGCCATATATGTATGTCTTCAATAATATTCAATATTTGAAATGGATGACAAACATAGGAAAAAGGAAAATGGGACTTCCAATCAACAACAATGACTGATTTAGAAAACTTAAGAATCGAAAATAGGATTTATAAATGGTTATGTTAGTTAATCATGCATGTTTGAGTTTGAGGATTCTTAAATGTACATTGTGGATTTATAAAATCTTAACTAACCATATACAATCTTACCAAAAAAAAAAAAGAAAAAAGAAATAGCCATAGTTACTACAATAAAACTTGTTTCATGGCTTGACCATATTGGGAAAAAAAAACAAACTATTACATATACTATAAGGTAATAGGCATAGTATATATATTGTCAAATTAGGACTACAATACACACACACACACATACATATATATATATATATATATATATATATATATACACACACACACACCCCTCTCACCACCTTTTGAAAATTCATCTTCTTCACACTCAAATTGTGATTTTCTTACAGTATCATATGGAAGTCCCGACCCTATGCCATTGCTTGGGAAGCTTCCCAAGACAACACTTTGACATGCGATAACATACAAATGATGGATAAACTATTGCTCAATAAATGATCATCTATAAAGATGATTTGGAATCTATGAACAATTTATTCCTTCATTGTCGGTTTGTAAGAGACCTTTGGATTTAGCTTTGAGTTATTTGGGTCTTCATTTAGGTGATGCATATGTCTATGAGACGTCAATTATTGGCATGAAAGTGTTTGTTTGTTTGTTTGTTTGTTTTTTTTAAAAAAGAGGGTCAAATTTAAAGTTTTCCGAGCCATTCAATTCTCTATGCCATTTTTTGGTTGTTGTGGATGAAGAGAACTAGGAGAGACTTTGGTAGAGTCGAAATCTCAATTGAGCGATTCAAATACATGTGACTCAAGACCTTATTCTTTTGAAAGGATGAGTTTTGTTGTCCACTTGTCTTTATTCAATTGATATAATCGATTTTGTAAATAGTCTTTTTTTGGTAATTAACTTTCGTGGAGTGCTTTTTCAATATCAATCTTTTAGATGTTCATTATCATTATCATTATGTTACCTTTTTCTTTTAAAAAAGAACTATAATATATATACCTGCCAAGCTGATGTAGTTTTGGAAAACAAAACTTTTTGCATCATTTACGCATGGATCCTTATGGTCAGACTTAGGTCATCATTTTGAACCATATATATATATATATGTCAAATTTTTTGTGAAAAACTTCATCAGGAAAAGGGAATCAATCATTAATTATGATATTTAAACTAGATTTGTTTTCATGATAGCTTTATTCCAATTTCATATCCCATGGGCAAATGCTCTCCTAACCATTAACTAGATAAATCCTCCTCATCCTATGTGATTCTGGAGTGAAAAAGCAATATTGTATACATAATTAATATATATGGACAGCATCCCATCCTGACCGCATAGCGCAGTGGACTAGCGCGTCTGACTTCGGATCAGAAGGTCGTGGGTTCGACTCCCACTGTGGTCGTTTTTTAAAATTTTCTACTCTATCTTTCTGGTCCATTTTCTACCCTTATCCATCCGGTCCTACAGCTTCTTTCGTTTTTTACTACATGAGAGCATTTTACAATAAAAATTCATGGATTAATAGCGTAAGTGACATCCTCAAGCTGATCCTTCTCCAAAGGAGATGATCCAGTAACACCAACCAGCATGTCGCCAAACGATAGCGAATTATCTTTGCCTTCCTCGTTGTCTGAAGACACCATGGACGATGATGACGAAGACTTCTTTGAAAGCATAGGCTTGAATATGTGGAGTAAGACACCAACGCTTGCAATTAGGCAAGACGCCGCGTTCACCGGCTCTTGCACCACCAGTGCCCTCAGCTTCTCCATCTTTCTTCTTCTCTAGTTCTATTCAACCTAATGTATATTATATTTTGTCTAAAAAGTTTGACATAAAAGGGAGAGAAAAAGTTAGGTTACAGGATGATGTGGAAGGTATGGGCAGTAACTTGTGATCCAAAAATATGGATAACCACTACAAGTGTTACAAAACACCATGTACATGTATAAGCTGTTAGAATTAATACACGGGGCTCTATAATCGTATCACATTCTCATCAAATCCTTGATTACTTATCCAATGTTGAGATTGATCTTAAAATGGGTAATATGTTTAACATTAATTAAGAGGGATCTCAAAATAACATTTCTTAGCACATCATCCCATAAATTGTGCCATGAATACCTCTGGTAATAATCAAGTGATTGAGTAATATTTGCAACAATATACCATTAAAATAATTAAATTATACCGACTTACTTTTCTATATTCTTAAAATTTAACAGATAATAATGGCAAAAGTATTCTTCGTAAATTAGTCAAGAAATATGTTTTTGACCGTAGCAAAATTAGCGGAGTTCCTGTGACATCAGAACCAGAACCGGCATCAAGAAAGTCACAATACTTGGCTCTGTAAAATAGTAAAAGTCAAAAAAACACTTGAAAAAAGAGTTACGCCGTTGCCGGGGATCGAACCCGGGTCACCCGCGTGACAGGCGGGAATACTCACCACTATACTACAACGACGTTGGTGGGGTGGATGCAATATTCTTCTAACTTCAAATTTTGGCTAAATCGCAGACTGCCACCTCCAAGCTTTTCCTCCTGCGTCTCCCCCCAATTCTTTCCCCTGCGTCTCCCCCCAATTCTTTCCCCTTCCATTTCCCTTTGTAGATGATGTGGACGCAATTTGATCCAAAATCATACTTTCATTAAACTGGGATTTTGTTCCATTCTTACCCTCTTTTAGTTCAAATTCAAGGCCTAAATCACAATTGCATAATCGCTGCAGTTACCTGTGCCCAGATAATCATTCTCATTCAGGATTATCATGCTAAGACGAAAATGAGGTGGATTCAAGTTTAAACGTTGTGCGGAGCCATGCAAATTTGCTCACTATCTCTGTAATTTGGGTATGGGTGGATCTAATGGCTGAATATAACCTACTTATCATGAGGGTTCCTTTGTTGTTGAATTATATATATAATTAAGCTTTTGGATTTTCAAGGGTGTATTTGGTTGGTTGCTTATGCCAGAAAAGGGGAAATGGTAATGTTGATGATGAAGAAAGTACTGTTTCATCTTTAATTTTTACTTAGGAATTTCAATTTTAAATAGAGAAATTGACTCAAGAATTGTGCTCTGTTCATTGGGTAAGGCTTTGGTTTGTGGCATTCTTGGCTTTTTGCCGTCCTAGATTCATTCAGCAGGTATTTGGTAATCTTTTGTAGCGCATGCTTAGATTAAAAAAGCTTGAGGTGTACAAAAGCACAAAGGGTTCTGGGCCTCAAGGCGAAGGCGGGGCTTTTTGGACACGGCGCTCATTTTCACTCATCAATGCTTGAAAATCATTTTCAAATCATGTCTTGGCTAATAATTTAGATGATAGCATTAAATAAGTTATTAGACATTACAGCGGATCATAATATAGTACCTTATATTGGGTTCACCATTTCTACAGGCGTCGAAGAGGAGTTGGCCAACACTCCACAACTCCTCCCCCCTCCCACCCGGTTTCAAACCTGGGGGACACAATTCTGCCTTTGTGCAATTGTGTGTGGGAGGTTTGTGGGCCTGAGTTTTAGTCTGAGCTTTAACATTCCCATTCCCCTGGCCCGTTTAGGTCCACTAAGTACCCTTGATATAGAGGCCAGTGGGCTGGGCTCGCTTACCCTTGTAATAAAAAAAAAAAAAAATCATTTTTGCAGGCATTTTAGGAAGGAGAGAAAAAAAGGGGAGGAAACAATACTTGATAGCATATTAGGACGGAAGGAAAGTGTATTCTTTAATATTTCTTTCCATATTATCGGCCGTCGGTAAATTATTACGTACAATTGGGTGGACAACTCAATTGTCCACACGGGCCCACCAACAGCAATTTTAAGTCCCCCCAACTGCTGAGCCCAGACCCATTTAAAAAAAAAAAATTCATGCTGCTCAATTTTTTGAAATCGCGGTTTTCATTTTTCCCATTGTTTGATTACTTTTCGTTACTTCGATTGCTTTAGTATTCAATAATTGTTGAATGGTTGAGTTTGATCTTAACATCGCTATTGATGTTGAATCTTCATCAAACGGAATTGTTCGTCAAGTTTGATAGTGTTTTTTCGATCTCTATTTTTGTTTTCGGGATTGGAAGTTGTGTTCGTTAATTTTGCATTTTGATGAGTTAATTTCGAGATTTTCGAATTGGATTGCATTCATTCCATGTAAATTTTGATTTGTGACATACGAGAAACGATAGCTCACCATTATGAATTATATGCTCACTAAATATAGTCGTTGGCTCACTAGCGATGTACATTTAGCTCACTATAAAAAAATATGTTGACCTGTGCTACAGAGCAGTTTTTTGCTCACTAAAAGAAACGTTTGGCTCACTAGGATTGACTTGCGTGCTCACCGATGTTGCATCATAGCTCACTACAATTGTTATGGTTGTTTTTCCACATGATATTTTCATTGTTGCTATGTACATAGAAGAAACAACAGCTCACCAGTATGATTTATGTACTCACTAAATATGGTCGTTGGCTCACTAAAGAAATACATTTAGTTCACTTGTATTGAACTTGTATTTAGCTTGTGTTCGTTAATTTTGCATTTTGATGAGTTAATTTCGAGATTTTCAAACTGGATTGCATTCATTCCATGTAAATTTTGGTTTGTAACATACGAGAAACGATAGTTCACCATTATGAATTATATGCTCACTAAATATAGTCGTTGGCTCACTAGCGGTATACATTTAGCTCATTATAAAAAATATATTGCCCTGTGCTACAGAGCAGTTTTTTACTCACTAAAAGAAACGTTTGGCTTACTAGGATTGACCTGCGTGCTCAACGATGTTGCATTATAGCTCACCACAAATGATATGGTTGTTTTTCCAGATGATATTTTCATTGTTGCTATGTATATATGAGAAATAACAGCTCACTAATATGACTTATGTGCTCACTAAATGCAGTTGTTGGCTCACTAAAGAAATACATTTAGCTCACTTGTATTGAGCCTGTATTCAGCAATCATAAATCAGTTTTTGTATTATATTTTGTGAGTATAATAGAAATTTAGTGAATTAATTAAATATAGTCCAACTCACTAAATATATTTCATAGCTCACTAAATATATGTCATAACTCACTAAAAAAATGTAGACAAGTAGAATATAGTTTAGTGAGTTTCAGATGAACAATAACATTTTTTTAGTACAATAGCACATTTAATAAACTATATAGTATTTTTACTAAGTGAAATTTCGGTACATAAGATACATTAGTTTCAGTATGTCTGCTTACTAAAAGTACGTATTAGCTCACAAAAACTGTTTCTCAGCTCACTAAAATATTTTAGTGAGCTATACATTATTTTTAGTGAGCGAAACAGTATACACAGCAGCATATTTTAGTGAGCTGTAGGGTATTTTTAGTGAGCCGAAATCTGGCAATTTTCTTTGTGGGTCCGGTTGTACAATTGTATTTGTACAACCAGGTGGATAATATAATAACTGTCTTCCGTCGGAAAAGTATGGGAAACAATTAGTCAACTCTATCTTTATTAGAATACTATATAAGTTTTCAACTACAGTCCAATCCTCCATTCAAAAATTAGGGTTTCTAAAATTAGGTCTCTTCAATTTAGTCTATACTCAATGCAATTACATGCAATTAGATAAGGATTTTTACCCAAAATTGAATAATAGAGCAAAGGTAAGTGTCAATTTAAAGGTATTTATGTTTTTCCATGGTGTGTGCTCCTTTTTCTCTCTCTCCCCTGGGTTTGGATTGTTTTGAGCCTAAGTCTAAAAGCGCAGAAAAGTGCGAGCTTTTGGGGGCTTAAAGAATGAGCTGGGCTTGACTCCTTGTAAGGTAAAATAGGTTAGACTTTGGACTTTTGTGAACCTAGGTGCGCCCGAAGTGTGCTTTTTTAAACACAGAGCACACCTTCAGGTGGATGGGTTTCATGGTTATGGTGTTTAATTCCTTTGTTTCTACAGCAAGTGAACTTCTACTATAAAATAAACTTGGATTATTATATCTGAGTGATGCATGGACTACTCTGTATGTGAGAATGCTATGTGATTATGTCCAATCTGCCATGCTTTAGATATAATTTTGTCTAATTCAATTCTTCGTATGTCTTGACCCAATGAAAGATTTATTCATAGCAGCATACTCAATTGTTCTTGAAATTTATCATGGTAAGTAATTATGCGGCGATTATTCAACATGTTGCACAACTGCTAAAGCTAGACCAACCAAACCGATATCTCAGAGTGCCTCCAGATGCTGTCAACTAGTATAGAGAAAGGGAATGAGAGTGGAAGTACATGAGATTATTGGTTTACAGCCAAAGTTGTGAGGCACATATGCATACATGAAACATCGGCACAATCATTTAGAAGATTTCTGGCTCATATTATCCCTTTCTTTTACATAGGATAATCGATTAGCACTCAAGTTCAGAAAATGCATAAGAAATGAATAAGCAGCCTGTAGCAAGCACTGGTTCATGAAGTGAGGGTCACATGCATGGCTCGGTGAAAGTCATCTGGGCAAATAGATTCGAATATGTAATCTACTGATTGCCTTGTCGATTGTGAAAATGGTACTGTATGGCTGGTCTGTGTAAGAACTGGAGTGGTAACAGCAGCAATGACTCTTGGTCATTTCAAGCTGTACTTAGTACTGTAAGTTTGCGTGCGATTTTGTCTAGTGAGTGGGAAACTTACCCTGCTTTTCACTTTTCATGCATAATTGGATGCTGATTTGTGTCGCTAGCTATTTCCTGGTGACTTTAGTTTGCAACTTTCTTCATTCATCCCTGCAATTTTGCAGTTATTAGGGCAAAATTAGTGAGCATATTGTGAAATGAAGGCTAGGTCCTTTCCTTTCATGTGACAGCTCCCTTGTCATGTCTTTTGTGGGCCAACAAAAAGGCTCATAACTTTGATCGAATCCAACATTAAGGCAGTATTGGCTGGTCTGAATGAAGAGAGAGCTTGACGAAAGCTCTTCCTTTCCCCCAACGCAAAAGGGAAACAAATTAGCATCGAATGCCCTGCTATCATGAATGCTATGCAAACAAAAATTTACACAAGCATAATTTGGAAGCATATATGTCAACATTTTATTGTTGCGTTGATTAAAGTTGGGTTATGTGGAAGAGGAAAAAGTCGAAGAATGAGTATTCCTACAGGTTATGTCTGGATAAGTTTGCAATTGCATATATCCAAATCCAAGCGAGATTTGCTTCGAGGCCCATCTGTCCCCACTATCCACTGACAACAATTCACACATCAGACAATAAGTTTGCAATGTATCCAAATCCAAGCAGGATTTGTTTCGAGACCCATCTGCCTTCCCTATGAACTGACAACAATTCACACAGCAGGCGATACTCCTAATGACTACGATCTAGGCACAAAATAGAGATCATTAACCCTGATGCAAATGTGCAATGACCCAATAATCAGAAGATGTCAAAAAGAAAAAAATGATGTGTAATACCATATTGAATCTAGATTTCAGAATTCAGATTGTATGTGCAGTATATCAGCCTGAAAATGTCTGTTGTTTATTGACAGCAAGTTCAATGGACAGATGACAGGATGTTTTATTGCTTGAATGAAGGAAGCCACCGTCAGTGACAAGTAACTCAGAAACAAATACGTGAACATGAAAGACAACCTCTTCCTCAGAGGGCCGGGAGGGAGGGCCGCCTGTGGAAGATGATGCGCGAGTTTGACACCTCACATGGCTTCAGAGCACAATTATTTGTTTCCTGACCTCTTCATATGCAGGGCTGAGAATCTTGTCAAAGGTAAACAGGTCAGGGTTTTTTCCTTTCAAATGGGTAATCTTTGATAGTCTGATTATTGCTGGATGTATGTTTTAGGAATCAGGTGTTGGTGCAGTGTCACATATTCCACCTTCCCATTCACTACTGTTGTCATGCGTAATGTTTCAAATTGTGAAGTTTCTTAATCGGTAGGATGATAGACGACGACGACAACAACAACTTCAAGTGCAGGTCCTGCACACTGGATGTTGTTGTTCTTGTAGTTTTTTATCTGTCATCACATGTAGCATACAAAAGAAAATTATAGAATGAGACAGTTTTAAAATGGAAATAATTTAGATAGCATTATGAGCATTGTAATTGTATGTGGGTTCACTTAATCATATGATTTATTACGAGCAAGATTATTTTTTAAGGTGTCATTTTTAATTATTGGTATAGCAAAAAAATCTTCAACATGATATTGATATTTTGTTGAGACCAGCAATAGCATTGTGACTTCACATATTTTTAGTGATTTTAACTTCGAAAAATACTATTAATGACTCTACATATTTTTAATAATTTAACTTTGAAGAAAGTCTGTCCATAGCATGGAAGTAACATATGATAAGTATTAATTTTAGGTCTATAGTTTAATAGTCCCAAAATTATCATAGGGGTTTGTTCTTTTCGTTGGTAAAAGAAGTATTTATAAAGTCGTTCCTAATTGTCCAAATCTGTACCCATCCTTACTAGGTATCCCAAAATTTTTGGTTCTTACCCATCTTGACCCTTTTTTTCATTAGTTTTCACTCCCAAAAAAAAAAAAAAACCCCAACCTTTTCCAATCCCGAGTTCCATATAAATCCTTACCATTCTCCCAAAAAAATTCAAACTCTTACCAATCGTTCTGAACTCTTATCAATCTTTTTAATCCGTTCTTTTTTTCAATTCATATTTGTTAGAGTATAAACCTATTTTTGGGACTTCAACTATCAGCTTAAATTGTTGGTTGAGATGGTTCTTGAACATGGTATCAAAGTCTTTCTGAGCGAGAGGTCTCAAGTTTGAATCTCAGCAACCATATTGATTTATTACGCAAGGTAGAGAGAGCTTTTACAGCATCTACACTTCAAGTTCAAAGGACATTCATGTGAGGGGATCGCATCCGTTGATATTTAGTCTTGAACATGAATGGGATCACAGTCACCCTTGGATGTATTTCTTTGTTTCCATCACTTCTCTCCTTTTTTTTTTGGGGGCGCGGGGGGGTACTGATTGCTTACTTTTCTACATGTTCACGTTCACACACTTGTACACGACCATACCAAGGCGTAAGCCCCACGCGACCATTATTCCGAACTTTGAAGCCTGTTAGTCAAATTTTACCGGATCTCTTCGAAGAGACAAAATCTTCTAGTCAAATTGATGTTCCAGTTTGATGGAAAAGGACAAATTTATTATTACATTATCAATCAATACTCGATTTGACGAAAGGCAATTTAAAACGAAATTTTGTAAGAATAGAATACGTTGAGGATAACTTCATTGTCTTTTATTTTCTAACAATGCCAATATTGATAATAGAATTTCCGACGAATATTTTTTTCGATGGGCACAAATCTGTGAAAATTTGAGTCGGAAATGTACTTTTCTACGGAAAAATGACTGAAATCTCGTCGGAAATTCCATCACTGTGGGCATGCGTCTTTGTAGTGCCCGCTACTTTTGCGGGGGTTTTCTTTTATTCTCCGAATAATTAATATTGTCCTAAGACAAGATAGAGATCTAATGATTTTATATTTCTTTACTTTTTTATGGCGTAAGTTTTTAGTAATCCAATCTTTTTTTGATAAGAAATCGTATGAGCTCTTTTAGATTGATAGATCATGTCTTTAGTTATATCCGCTTTTTTCCCCTTGTTTTCGCCATAAGAAAAATATATGAATCTTATCTTTGCTCCAAAAATAATCAAAGACACTAAATAAATCTTCATCACTTTATGATATTCTCACAGTGATAAATGAACCAAAATTGTACAATTACTTCATTAATCGTAACATCCGAACTAAGGTCTTTTTCTGATAATCAATTTACCTCAGCCAAAAAAAAAAAAAAAAAAAAAACACCCTAAGATCAACCCTAGGTAGGAGTGGGATTCAAAAAAAGATACAATTAAGCAAGGGCAGCAAGGATCTTAGCTTCAGAATCAACGTTGACACTTTTAGGCTTAGCGACCATAATTGGCCCATTTATCTTGATATTATGATTATTATTTTCATTATTATTCTTATTCTTATCATTATTGGGACGGATTAATGAGAGGGCCTTGTCGAAATATTTAGCCTTGATTTCCAAATACTCACTCCAAGTCACCGGTCCATACAAAGGAGGATGGTCGTTATTAACGAGTTTCGGAATGGGCCGGACTCGGACCCCAGAACCCGGCCCATAAAGGTACGCAATCGAGAGGCGGTGTTGGGTCCGGTTCACTACGGCGCGGTGGTACACACTCGGGTATTGCCCATTTGAGAGGATTTGCAAGAGGTCACCCACATTGATGACAAGCCCGCCCGGGAGTGGTGGAACCATGACCCAGCCGGCCCGGCCATGGTGGACTTGGAGCCCGCTCGTGCCGCTGCTTTGGTGGAGTATTGTAAGGAGGGTTGAATCTGTGTGAGCTGCCAAGCCCATTGCCCGACCCGGATCCGGACAAGCCGGGTAGGAGTTTAGTTGGATGGCTCCACTGGATCCTTCGAATGGGCCGGGTCTTTTTTGAGAAGTAGCCCGCTTCACATCTTGGTTTGATACTCCTAATGAATCCAAGATTAGCCACATAAGCTTCCCAGCTAGCATGTTCATCTCCTTCTGATACTCCTCAATAATGTCACTGAGAAATATTAAAAGGATATAACATTAAATGTTCGAAAAAACATGAAGTATTAATAATGTCCACATTACATGATATCAAATCTAGGAAAAAAGCTAATAGGAAAATAACACATGTTCTTATCTTGTTTGTGGACCTTGGTGGGCGGCTGGTAGTGGCGCTTTTTAGTCTTGAATAATTTAATAGCAATTACTTCTTTTTTTTGGGTTTAAAAAAGAGTGCAACGACAAAATGAGCAAAATTCGAAACTGGATGTTTAAAAAGGGGCGCAATGACAAATATAGGTTTCATTTCCTCTCTAATTTTGAGGAGAGCTATAAAGACAGATATCAATATAGGTTGATTCAAGTAGTTTAATATTTGTTTTTCCTTAAGTAAGATCTTAAGATGAGTCTTGTGAATGGAAGAATATTTGTTATGGAGAGCCCTACACCTTTATGAATTAATAATAGTTTGACTCTGATAAAACAAATACACAAATACCAAAAATGAAAAAAAGATAGATGAGACAATTTTTTAAATTAATAATATTTTGTTCCACTTTTTATTAGAATTCATCAGTCAACTTAACAAGTACTTTTTGATGTTGAATGATGTCATCAAAAATTAGATGCCATTGATCTTGATCAAATGTCTCCTAGAATCAGTATCTCTGTAGGCAAAAATATTTATAGAGGTAAGACTGCCTACATCTGAATCTCCTAAGATCCCGTAAAAATCAGACCTAGGCTAAAAGGTGATGTCGTTGTTAATCTTGATCAAATGTGGAAGAATTAATCGGGTTCAGTGGCGGAGCCACTAAGGGGTAAGGGGGTCAATTGGCCCCCCCAAATTTTTGAGAAAAAAAATTAAATGTGAGATATTCTGATGTAAATAAAAAATAGATATATATTAATTAGTTCTTAGATACTTTACAAAGGAGTGCACAACAGATTTGTTGGTTGCTTGTTGATCCATGTGGGAGGTTACGAGTTTGACTCTTTGTGCCGCTTTTTGTGTAATTTTTTTTTTTTGAATCTTTTTAAAAGTCTATCGAATGACGATATCGTACTTTACTTTCAAAACATGAGATCTCATTGAGGATAACTTTCTTGAATGTATTAGCTACGCACTTCATTTTTGGAACTATTAAAGTTTATATTATATGTATTATTAATCTCGCCCCTTGCTTTGAATCCTGACTCCGCCCCTGATTAGGTTTATTGTTCTTTCATCATATTAGATCATAAGGGAATCAACATGGAAGGTTCTATTGATATTTGAACTAAAAGAAGAAATGATTGAGTGATTTATAATTACATGTATTTGCATGAGAAAAAAACAGAGGATGACGTACCAAAACTTCCTATAGTCATTAGGCCAAAGTTGTCGAGCATGTTGAAGGGGAGAACCAAGAATGGTGAACCCCTCACTCCACATCCTCTTAGGGAAGAAGGCCGATATACGGGCCGGACCATAGCCCGACACACCGTCCTGCGGGCGGGCTGCCTTGAGCTTCTGTCGGGCTGGAAGCCCGAAAAGGCTCTTGCCAGTACCCTCCATGTCATTCAAGACCCTTTTTGGTATCCCATGATTGGTTATTTGGAACACCCCCCATGACTTGCATGCATGACCAATTAGTTCCCGGGCATTCGGGTCATCAAGGTTGATGATGGGCACTGGCTCCGTTGACCCGTTTGGGTCATCTAGCGGGCCCCATCTATACGATTCGGGTAACTCCTTCAAGGAGTAGAAGTCTAATGGGTGGGATTTTGAGGCATCCAACAACCTAGAGGGCATAGTGTGGGGAAAATAATTGAAGGAATGTGGAACGTGGAATGTGGAGAGAGAGAGAGTCAAGGGGAGAGAGTAGTAGTGGCAGGATGTATAGAGTGGGGGTGCTCGTAGCTAGTAGGGTGTGTACTAAGTGAAGCGGGATATATGGGGACCTAAAAATGAGGCGGATTCTAGTCGAATATATATAGCGAAAGTACGGGGACAGTTAACAAAGTTTCACCCTATCGATAAACATTAATGATGAGGTACATGTCTCGATGGTAATTAGGGTTATTTCTTTTTAGATCAGAATTTCTATAGTTATATTTGGAAAGTAATATGTTTTCTTTATGTGGAAGATGTGGTTAACAGACTTAATCTACGTTGAATTTATTTTAGACCAATAATTATGATCCTTCTCAAATGACCCACAACGCCTCCATATAATCCGGTTCATAAATTTAGACTGAATAAACCTGCCTACTTATCCTTAAGGGGTGAAAAATCAACAGATAAATACTACAGTTGAAATATGTGTATGTAGTATTATATAATGTGATCGATCCATGCATTAGAACTTTTAATTCTATGATCTGAGATCAAGTGGTGGCTGAGGGGAGAGAGTAGTTTGAGTTGGGAGGTAATGGTTCACTTTTGGAGGCAAGGTGATGTTGTTATGAGACTTAGAAGAGGACAAGAAGTGAAAGGGAGAGGGCAATTTGAATAGAGACACTAGAAAATACAAAAGTGCCAAAGGACCAAGTTGTCGTCAATCAAGATTTCTTAGCTCTTACCAAACAAATGAAAAAAAAAAAAAAAAAAAAAAAGTGGGATTCCTTCACATAATAATGAATGTCTAAAATGAAAGCACATGCTAGCAATAATTGTTCTTCTCATGAGTTCTTGTTTTTGTGGGTATGAACTATGGATTTTTCCCTCCTAACTTCTATAGGAAGGACTTAGGATACTGTGTCTTTGGTGTACCTGATGAGCCTCAATCTTAAACTACTACTACTACTACTACTACTAATAATAATAATAGATTCTCAATTTTGCAACTTTGTCACATGCCCCTCACATTATGTATTTTAAAAAAGTTTTTCATTCCAAATCTTAGAATAATCTTGAAATATTATTTTGATTTTTTTTGGTGCCTCTAATATTGTTAAATTTTCCTTTCCAATTTAAAAGATAATATACATAATAGAATATCTTGATGTTCAATATTAGCAAAATTTGGCCACTGCTGATAATACAAACGCTATTATTAGGTGCATTTATGGATTTTTTTTTGGTAGGAAAGACATACAAACAAATATCATACCAAAAATAAAATACTAAATGATTTTGAGTTTCTGTATTATACAAAATTATTTCTGGTGACATCACAAGGGCTATAAGATTTAATTGTAATTATAAAAATGAATAAATACAAATTCAGAACCCCTGCATCGCATGGATAAATCCTTGTTGTAGTTTATCTATTTGAACTCTGTATCCATATTACATATGTTCTGCTAACAAATTTGTCGAGTTTTAAAAATTTTGATTAGGATTGTCTTTAGACCGGCCGCTATTTAATACCCTCCTCCCTCACAAGATTCATATATAGTTATGTCATATTGGCCTTAATTTATCCGCGTGAATACAATGAGAAATATGAACCCTTTTAATTTACCCTAATATCAAGCATAAAATGGAAACAAGTAAGCAAGGATCGGATAAGCACGTATACATGCACAAATAAAGTTCGCGAAAGTAGGATCAATATTGAGAGTTGTTGTTGTTGTTGTTGTTATGATAGGAAGAACAAGCATCAACACATATAAACAACAAAAGCAAGTTGGTCTCATAAATTACGAATGTAAGTACATATATATTTAGATATGCTCTTATATAAATACATGCATATGTAGATTCTGATCTCCCTGGTTCAATCACTGTCTGTAGGTCTCTGCCCTGTTCATGTGATTTTCTGATGTCCTTGAGCAGCCAAACATCTGTATCATCACGCACAACTTGGTCCTTTCTAATTGCCCTTGAACGTGAACACAAAGACAAAATAGCCACCTTCTATCATCTGAATATCACCAAATCTCCCTTATATACTCCCCTGGAATTGTTGGAACTAATTCAATTTTTCCCTGTTCAACGATACATATATGCATGGACTGAGACTCTGCATCTTTAGGAGGCCCGTGTTAAGACGTGTCTTAATTCTTCAACGAAAAACAAAATTGCAAAATAGGTGAACAATTTGAGTCTTCATGCATGTACATAATTTTGATTAGTAGATAGAATATCACATATTATTGTTATAAAATTCTATAGTAAAATAGTTAATTAATCTGATTAGGATCGAGGAAGCAGGGCTCGGACTAAAGGATCTGATTGCGCCCCCACAAGCACATATTAGTAGGTATTTGCGCAAAATTCGGGGCTGATCCCTGTCCCCTCATTATAAAAAGAGTGCCAATGTGATCTAAATTTAGTACTTTACAATTTATTTTTATCAATTTCAACTAACTTGTAATTTCTTATATCTATCATGCTGGATATTTCACTTAACAATCACTTATGCATATGAACTATACATATACAAACATGCACATGATGTATTTAGAGGTCATTCAACATGTTGTGGGTATGTTGTGTTTGAACTTCTTGAGCAATTCTATGAACCATTGTGAGGTTTTGTAAATATTGATTGAGTGATTTTCACACAGATATTGATCCTATTTTGTCCTAACATAGAATCTAGTTGTTCTCGACCAAAATTGTTTAGGTCTTCAATGTTTTAACAGAGAATTCCTTTTTGTTATTAGATGCAAGATATATGACAACTTTTTCAAAAGAATTTTATTTAAATTACTCATAATCAACAAGGATGAAAAGACCACTAATAATATCCAATTTATGAATATACATGGAAAAGAAAAGTTAATGCTGAACTTGAGTACTTGACCATCACTCAACTATATGTAGTAGCCCGAACCTTTTTGTTTTTTGGAGATCAAATTTAACACAATATATATGATTATGTCAGTCGCAATTTTAGTAAATTATAATAAAATAAGGTCATGATATCAGTCATTGTATCTATACTATTGAAATTTTGATAAAGTGATTTACATTAAGTAGTAAGAACTTAAGTAAATTAGATCTCAAATTTCATTCTTCTTCTTTCTATTATACTATTAATATATATATATTGGTCCACATCTCATCTATCCCCTATATATATAGAGAGAGAGAGAGGTGCTTCTTTAGAGAGACAACTATTTCTATAAAAATAAGTGTAGTTGATCTTTATACCATTATCTTCACTATATGGACCTGTGGTCCAAAAGGTAGCTCCTCAAACCTTATTGTCCTCTTTTAAATTTGAAAGTGAAAGAACGTTTGTTTTTTTAACAAATTTGCATTTAATTTTCACGTATTAGAAAAAACATTCTTAATACTAATACAGATTGGTTCAAGTAATTTGACACTTATTTTTCTTAAGTACTGTCTCAAATTTGAGTCTTGTGAATGAGAAAATCTGTGATGGAAGAATTCTACCTCTTATGGGGCCAACAGTAACTTGACTCTAGTGAAATGCAAAATCCAAGACCCCCCAAATAAAAAGAAACCCTCCTTTAATATACGAGGCACGTTAATAGGTTACATCTCATCCTCATCCAAACCAAGAAATTATCCCTTGTTGTGCTGATATTTGTTCCATTGTTTGTTTAGATTATATATAATCCATAATTTCCCGTTTGTGAGATACTGAATGAATATAACTTGTAATTTTTTGTTTATGAATAGAAAAATTATAACTACTTAATCCGAATTTACTCTAATACCATATATAATAACCCGGCATAACAAATGAAATATGTTGCTATACAGACTACCTGCGACCATGTAATTTCCATTACATTTGTGATTTTATCACCATGTAATTGACAAGGATATTCACATATGGTGACAAAAGAACATTTTGGAATGGTATTGTTTGCAGTTTTCTTGTTGGGTACCAATTAAACGCACTTATTCTTGAAAGTTACAGCGGTTTGGCCACTTGAAGAAAATTCTCCAACTTAATTTGTAATTATAGAAATACTGTGTTTTGTACCCATTACGACAGGATTATATATATATGCATGCATGCAAACCTAATTTTTCCTATGCTTCCTAGAATCTGACCCTAAGCTGAAAAGTTTGACTGGAAAAATAAAAAAGAAGATCTTGTTAGATTTAATCGCACAAGGACACAAGAGGGGGTGAATTGTGTCTATCAACTTTTTTCAATTGTTTCAGAAAACTCGTGAAAACTGTTTGGACGGCGTGTTTGGAGTAAAGTAGAAACAAAGCTAATTGCAAAAATAATAAAGGAGACACAATATTTTTACGTGGAAAACTACCTCTGGTCCAACTGAGGTGTAAAAATCACAACCTACCACTGTAGGATTTCAACACACTTTCACTAGACGGGCCGAACACGTTACAACTGTAACATACGTGACTCAATCACACACGTAACTTGGTCTACCTCAAGACCTTCGTTACAAACATCACGTAACTTAGTCTACTCCGAGATCCTCGTTACAACAACCACGTCCAATGTCTCCCAAGATTTGGACACTCTCTTATCTCACTCATGGAAAAGAGAAAAAGAAAAACACTTTACTTGAATTCTTCTAAACAAGTTGAATGTAAGATACAATACAATCCCTATTATGCCAATATTAAAAACTCGATTTAGTACTCGCTTTGAAGGTTTTCTCACAGAAAATTCAGACTCAAAAAGATACTTTTTAACCCTTGAAAAACCTTGAGAAAACCTTGAGGGGAGAAGCGGCTTAAATAGGCATGGTGCATGTGCCGCAAGAGTAGGAGAAATAGAATTCCACTTCCACTCAACAACTTAGCAGCCAAGCCCCTAAGAATCTCTCCACTTGATTTTCTTCCCTTAAAGGATATGATAAAATCTTTCAAAAATCTTTCAATATTATTTTTTAAGGAAAGAAACCTTTTTAGACTCTACTACTAAAATTTCTCAATATTTTCTTTAAAGGAAAAAATCTTTTTAGACTCAACTAACACAAGAAAAATTTGTCCTCATTATTTCAAGAAAATCAACCGTCAAAAAATCATTTTAAAATCTTGAAACTCGTTTTTATCTTTGACGTCAAAACACTGCAGACCTGACTTCTCAGAACTATTCCGAGGCAGTGTTCTGAAGTATTTAAAAATCTTTCAAAGCAAACGCTAAGTCAAGAACCTTCTAATTGACATATTAACAAGAACTTAAAAATAAAACCAATACTAGCCTAAGACTCTTGTTATCAGCTGGACTCCTTGCACATGTATCTACTTTAATGTTCCACACTCATTCGAGCTGCTCCAAGTATTTTCGGATCCTGTCTCAACACACAACTCAAGTACAACATATTGATTAGTATATTTGGATTGTTGTCATCAAAACCTTACACATTAATTGGGTCAACAGATCTTTTTCAAGGATAATAGTTTGGTATTAATTTGTCCCATTATATCTTTATGCAATTATGGAGAATTATACCTGCACTGTTACATATACAAATTACATTGTAAGCAAACTGATCGATTAATTTTGTTAGTTGTTAACTATTTGCATTAACTATTAATTAGCTACTAATAATTTACATTAGCTATTTATGTTAACTGTTTACATTTAGCTATTTCAAAAAAAAAAAATATTTAGTAGAATATTAGTTGCTTAGAACAAAGTGGTGAGACAAAAGACCAATTCTCAAAAAACCCCAAAAAAAAAAAAAACTATCTAAAAAGCTCATGATTTTAGCATTTTTCAGATGAAGATTTTGAACACAAAAAGTTCTTCTAATAAGCCCGCTCACCAAGTATCTAAATTATATTTTTTTGACTAAATTAAACAACTAATTTAAATCCAATTTTTTGCTTTACCAAAAACCTCTCAAAAAAACTAATTATTAAACATCCCCTTGTTCTTACAATATGATTCATGAAACTGAACAAAGATGCTTCATAGAACTGGAAAAAAATTTGTATACGACTCAAGATATATATACTTTTTTAATTATAACTTTATTTCAAAATTTTCCTTACAGTTCTTTTGACATATAGCCAGGCTTAGGGATGGCAAAAAGTTGGGGAAAATCAGTCCCCGTCGGGGCCCCACCTCGAAGTGGGGAAAAAACCCCGTCCCCAATGGGGGTGGGGATGAAGACGGGACGAAAAATTAATCCCTGCGCGGGGATGGGGATGGGGACGTACTCTGCCCAGTCCCCATCCCCATTTCCCCATCGGGGATTTATACCCGATCTCATCCCTGTCCCCGATACCCTGACTATGGAAAAATCTACATCCCCATTTTTAATTAAAATTACATAAATAACCTCAGTTACAAATGGGAGAAATATTGGGATACAATTCATGGAATGGGAGTTGCTTGTATTTTTGATCCTAGATATAAATTGGAAATGTTGAATTGTTGCTTTTCTATGATTTATGATTTTGATGTGGAAAGCAAAGTTGATAGGATCAAGGATACTTGTTATGCGTTGTTCAATGAATATCAAGAAAAGTTCAAGAGTACGAATGAAAGTCATAGTTATGGCCATGGTCATAGTGTTTCTAGTGATTGTACAAATGCATCTACAATGACTTCTGAGGGCAGTGGATGTGGCCGTAGAAGGAGAACGGTGGAGCACATATATAACACAAAGTTTAAGAAGGGTCCACCAATTCCACAAAAATCTGAGTTAGATTTATATTTGGAAGAACCTACGGCTGCAGGGGTGGATACTTTTGATATTTTGGCTTATTGGAAGGGATGTGAGTCGAGGTGCCTATTTTAGCTGTCATTGCTAAAGATATTTATGCTATACCTGTTTCGATAGTAGCTTTCAAGTTTGCATTTAGTACAGGAGGGAGATTTGTAAGTCCTTATCGTAACCGCCTACATTCGAAGACATTAGAAGCTTTGATGTGTGGTAGAAACTGGATTTGGGCTTCCATAGAGTCGGAAGATATGCTCTCTTTCTTTTATATATTTGTAGTTAATGTAAAACAACATTTTTATCTTTTTTACTAATTTGTTTATTTTATGTGTCTTAGATGTTGGTGAAGTTACATCTTATTGCCATACTCCTACGGCCTATTATGATGATGGTGAGATTGAAGATGAACCCGACGTTTAGATGACTTTCACTTAGATTTCTTTGTTAAATTATGGACATTGTTATATTTCGTGGTGAAGGATTATTGAACTTCGGTTGTGTTTTAAACTGTTAGTTCTTGAATTATGGTTGTGTTTGACTTGCTTAGAATTTGGTTGAATTGTTTTGTATAATTTATTAATTTAAGTATTGTTAGACTTATGTTGCATAACTTATTAAACTTTAATTTGGTTTGGATTATAAAATTTAATGAATTTTATTACACTTGTGTTGTATGGAGTTTAGAAGAGTTTGATTAGCTGAAAAAAATAACTGCGGGGAAAAATCCCCATTGGGGCCCCATCGGGGATTAAATCCCCGCCGAGGATGGGGACGGGGAGGGATTTTTTCCCCGCAGTGGGGAACGGGGCGGGGACGGGGAGCGGGGATGCTAGCGGGGACGCCAGGCTACAAACAAAACTTCTACCACAGCCTTATATTTAAAAAAAAAACAATAAGAAAAATAAATCGCTTATTTATTTCAAAACAAGCAATTTTTGCAGGGTTTTTTTTTTTTTTTTTTGAGATGGAAGTAGCCAGAGCATCACCCTACGATTCCGAAGCAAATAGTCGCCATAGTTTTGTTAGTGCTGATAAAAATTTGAGTTTGGGCTAAATTCGGATTGAATAAATTGGACAATATGAAAATTTGAACAAGAAATCGATGACCGATATTCGTTTTTTGGATTGGACAAACAAATAAAGTTAAATTCGAATTAAAATTGAATTTAAATAATAGAATTCTGAAAATGACTTTAAAATTTCAGACAAAATTTACGACACCACCCTACCCTATTTTTTCCAAATCAGACAAAATATTCAGATAAGACAAATTCATGCCAGCACTAATTTTTGATGGTAAAAGATACTTTAAGGGAAAAAAAAAAAGAAAAGATAATACTTCCTTTTAGCCAAGGTAGGTAGGGTAACTGGACATTGTCGCGAAGTCATTAAGGCCCATTTTCTGAGAGCCACAAATCATGATTGTAGGCCGAATTTAATTTCCTGTTTATTTCCCTTTGTTTTTCGTTTCTTCTTCGTCATCGTCTTCTTTATTATTATCATTTGTTTGGGGGGGGGGGGGGGGGGGGGGGCATGCGGAATTGCCCATTAATATTTGATGTATAAATCATACAAAGCTTATAGCATGCTCCTGTAACTATATGCTTGCTCTCAGAAGTCCTATTGATAAATTTATGTTCAAAATTATATATATATATAAAATAGGGTACTCTCTTTTGAAATCAGTTCTAAGGCATATTCGTTCCACCATTAACATAACATTTATTGTCGGTTATTATTACTAACTCTTACCTCTAGTCATTAGTTCCTATCCTGCAAAGCAAACAAATCCTCAATATCAATCAGTATTTTAAAATAAGATTTCTTTAAATTTGTGTGTGCATGCATCCAGGGGCAGAGTCATGACTATGATGTAAGGGTGTCATTTGACATTCCATTTTTTTTAAAAAAAAAATTATATGTATGCAATTCTAAAAAACATATATATATATATATATATATAATTTAGCTGTAGTGTGCAGCATGGTGTGCTTCATAGCCCAGTAGTCTCCACGCGTCACTGCTTTCTTTCTCATGCCTTGGATTTCGCGTGTTTGAGTTATGTTCATGCATTGCATTTTTTAAAAAATTTTTGCAACTTAAATAGTAAAGTTATATAAATGAGCTCGAGTAAATGGCCCTGATAGGACCTCAAATTTTCTTTTACTTGCTTTCAAGGACTTCGATAGTGGATGACATTCCGTTGAGGACTTCATGCTGACTTTCCGGCCAAATTCCCACATAAGACAAATTAAAGAGTGCAATTTTTCAAGGCTAGAAAATTAAAGGACTAAATAGTTATTGTTTGTCAAATAATGAAAAAAGATGAATCTAGCAAAATAAAAGAAAAAATATAGTTTTGGATGTGATGAATTTTACTTATTAATATTGAATTATATACTTGTGCTGTAAGAATTTAGTTAAAATAATTTTTAATATGGTATCAAGGGAATGAATAGTTTATTTTGTTTTCAAATAGCAAAATAAGTTGACACATTATATCATTTAATTTATGAAAACTTTGAGAATTTGTTCTTAACTTTTTTCTATTAAATTAATATACTTATTATTTTAAAGTTCAACTCATACTAAGATTTTTTGTTTTCACATTTAAGTGGGAGATTATGGGCTCAAATCCTACCCATTGCAAGTTTTTGCTTACCTCTTCTCCCTTTGCAAGTGGAATGCTCACATTTCATTTAAAAAAAAAAAAAAAGAGTAACAGCAAGAAAGTGGTAGAAAAAATACAAAAAATGTAGTTAATAAATAATTTTAGTTAGGAGAGTGTTCAATTTGATTATAATAAGACTTCAATTATATGACATACCATAGTGCTCTTTTATATTACGTATCATAAGAGATGACCTCCTCATGTGCCAATTAAAAAAAAAAAAAATCAATATATTTGATTTAAAAAGCAATTATTTTTCTAATATATATCACTTCAATACTAAAATTTTCCCAGACACCGCGAAAGCGGGACCCATACTAAGAGTTGTTGTTGTTGTTGTTGTCAATACTAAAATTTATAAGTTTAACTTTAAATGGTAATATCAATAAGATTAACTCTTATTATTCACTTCAACTCGTGCACATATGATCGATGCTAAAATTCCACGCAGGATGCTGCATGATATTGGAAGGGCATGTAAGATGGGGTAGATTTAGACATTTAGTTATATTTAATTCTATTTGTTCAAACGATGTTGGCGTATCTTACAAATAATTAGTAATAAAATTTGATCTTAAAAAATGTAAAAAATTTAACAAAGAAAATGATATAAAACCAAAAAGTTTCATATAAGTTGAACTTGAAATAATGAGTATTTAATTCAACCGGAAAAAAAAGCAAGACGAAGTGCTCAAATCTTTCATAAATTAAATAATATAATATGTCAACTTATTTTGCTATTTGAAAGACAAATTAAAGATTTATTCTATCGAGTCTTAATAACATATTAAAAATTATTTTACCTAAATTCTTGCATCATAAGGATATAATAATAGTACTATTAGATTTGTCATCTTTTACTATATGACAAACAATTAACCATTTAATTGTTTAATTTTCTAGCCTTGAAATTTGGATGCATTTTTAATTTGTCTTATGTGGAAATTTGGCTGGAAAGCAAGCATGAGGTCCTCAACGGAATATCATCCACTATTGAGGTCCTTGAAGGCAAGTAAAAGAAAACTTGAGGTCCTATCAGGGCCATTTACTCAAATGAGCTCTAGCCCTCTGATATGATATAAATGGGCATCCTTTAACTCTTGTTTTAAGCCAATTTCTGCAATTTATTTACCAGAGAGTTACCCAAATGACTGAAAAAGGTTTTGATAATAACAAATTGATGGAGCATTCGAGTTGAAATTTAAGCGATTTCATTTTAGCTATTTCTTATTTTGATTGATGTAATTTATTTCAATTAGTCACCGCTAATTAGGAGGGCATATTGTAACCTAAAATAATTGAACTTTTGATAAATTGAAGTTTCCACGACAATAGTTGAAAGGATATTCTCTACGATGAAGCTCATCAAGACCACGTTGCTCAATTTAATATCATATGAGTTTTTAAATGACACTGTTTTTACTTATTTTGATATTGGTATTTTTAAAATTTTGCAACGATGATATTATACTTTACTTTCAAAATATGAGATATTGTCAATGATAACTTTCTCAAATATATAACTATGTACTTTATTTTCGTACCTTATGTTAAAGTTTATATTATGTGCCTTTTTAATTTCGACAATTTTTACTTATAATCTTAGCTATGCCACTGCATAGGTCATGGCAAGTGAAACTTGGACACTTGGAAACAACAATGGTGGTGTTCTAGAAACATGCAACGGACTAAAAGACAACCCAAAAGGGAAAGGCTACGAGGCTAATTCTTATCTTGCCCTAAAAAAGAACAACAAGGGAGCGGGAAGACAACAAAATGGATTGGTTTTAGTTAACCCCAACAAAGTAGACCCCTAGAAAACTGCCTCCTCTCCCTTGATTTTGCCCTTAAAAGACAATAAAACACCTATTAGGCTATATCACAAGAAGCCGTGCTTGTGCTAGTCAATGTGCCACCCACACACTTGCCTTTCTTTCTTTGTCTTTTTTCCTTTTGAAGTTCATATCACAAGGCAATTTTACTGTAAGACTGGCTAGTCTCTTCTTTGTTAAGTGGTGAGGTGTATTGCTTGAATTCCTATGATTGTTATTGCACAAGACAATTTGAATTGTGGCAAACTAATTTTGTTACCCTATCATGTAATTTGGAATACTATCTAGTTAATGATCTGAACATGACAAATTTAAAATTTTACATGGAGCTTGCGATTTGATTTCACTTATAACTCGATTTCAATTCACTCTCGAAAATAACAATTGCAGTTAAATTGGGTCGACTTGGCTTTAATCTTCATTATGAGCAACCCAACTTATTGCTCGAATTGGTATAATCTAAGCATTTTTGCAAATTTGATTTTGTGTTTCTTTGCGATAGTAGTCAAAGCCATGAAACGAATATGTATGTGCTAATTATCTTGAAAAGCAGAGGGAGTGACAGCTACATGCCATAGGCAGCCAAGGAATGAATCTCAAGAGGAGCATTTATGTTGGAAAGGAGCATGTAATGAGCCAGATGTAACCCAACCCAGCTATAAACTCTTAACTATACAGTTCACTGAACTTGCCAACACAGAATTCCACAGACACAGAGCTTCAAAAAGTGAAAAGAAACACAAGAAGCATAAGATTGAAGTTATGCATGATTAAGGGTGAAGGGGGCCTTGGCTTTCACATCATTCTTAGACAATCACATAATAATGTGAATGCGGACATTAGCAATGAATATGGTTTAGTGGGAGAATAAAACAGACAGAGAAAAACCATCAAGACAAAAATCATATTATCATGTACAGCATGGATGAGGTTGAGATGAGCTTGTCATCTTTAATTTGGAATTGTGGCCTTGTGGGGGCATTTCGTTAACGTACTTTTTGATTAATGGCAAAAGCGAGCTTTGTGTATATCCTTATAGAAACAAGAAACTTCATCCTTTTTTTGTCTAATAGTGTATTTCCACCACTAGGGCCCTATTCTTTTCATTGTTAAATTCAAATTTGCCAGCATCGGTCGACTTCAATCAACTTCAATCCACTTTCCACTATTTTAATCAACCTCTGTACATCATACAACCTAAAAAAAAAAAAAATCAACCCACTTCAATCCCAAAAAAAAAAATTATCCCACTTCAACCTACTCTAACAAACTTCTATCAATCTCAATCAATTTCATCAATTTACCAACTCATATTTCCCAATGAAAAGAACGAACCCTAGGATTCCAAATCTGGCAAGCAACAAAATATCTCCCTATTTTTTTTTTTCTTTCTTCCTCTCTTTTTTTAATTTTTATAAATATTACATTGGATTCCTCCAATTGATTTCTTTTCTTTTTTTTAATTGTTTTTTGGGGGGAAGGGAGAGTGGTATGTATAACTTGATCTCGTTTTTTTAATTCCAACTATATTTACTACATTTTATGATTTAACCAATAAGGTCTTATTCTAATGGCAAAAATTGAGGCACTTGAAATATTAAGTTTCAGATTCGATTCCCCCCTCCTATTGTATTGCATTGTCCTTTGTGGCTTCTATGGACCCAAAAAAAAATATTTATGATTTATCAATGTAAAAATACTAAATATCTTTTTTTAATAAACAACATTGAATGCAAATATTAAAATATTATTTTTGTGATCTTTACATTAAAGAACTTATTTCATACTATCATATTTTCAACATTCAATCTATAACATGATAGGTAAGATTATTTCAATGAAGAAAACTTCTCACAAGACATTATAAGAACTTCACTGGTTTAATTATTGCAGACTGTTTTTAGGATATGATAACAGGGATTCAATACTCTTGGATGCTGTCAGTCTGTGACTGCCAATCACTCAGCTTAATTCACATTCCCACATCTCTCTCTCTCTCTCTCTCTCTCTCAACTTCTCTCTTTGTCCGATTAGCAGTCCAAACATTGATTACATTGTTCTAGAAAAAAACAAGCGGACAAATATACAGTGGCATCATGATAATCTAATCATAATAAGATTTGAAGCTACATGGATCGAGCACCCCCCCCCCCCCCAAAAAACAAAGAATGGATTGTTACTATCAAATTGGGGGAGGGGTCCACGCCTTAAAAGAAAAAAGTATGCATCTAAATATTTATAACACTTTTTTTTTAATGAGGCGTAAAGATTAATGTAGGTAGAATTCGAGTTTAAATATTTAATAACAATTTCTACAGATATTTTGCTCGTTGAATCAACTAACACATATAAATAGTTCAATACTTTGCATATGGGCTTTATTTATATAAATACTTCAACACTTTGTATATGCTAAACATTCGTGTTTTTATTTGTGTTGATCTTAAAATGGCGAAAAAATATAAATCAAATAATAAATTAGTATTTAATTTCAAGTCAAATGTATATTTCTTTGGGGAATAAGATCAAATGCACATGTGCCTAATAATTTTTAAAAGATAATATTTTAGATACTATTCTAGAGTATTTTCTTATTAAAATTATCTTATATGGATCATATTCCTTTATTTGTCCAATCTGGATGGCGTATCAATATACACAGTTATAGTGTGAGGCTCAAATGTATGCTAGGTATTTAAGGAAAGCCCTCAAAATTTTACGTACTCTAACCCAAAAAAAAAAAAAAAAAAAAAATGAAAGACCTCCCCCCCCCCCCCAAAAAAAAGAAAAGTCCTGAACTTTTGCCTGTTACTAGAAGTTAATGCCCTTGAGCGTGCTCTATAGTAACCAAAGATAATTACTTTTTGAACCAAATAATCAAAGATAATTAGAAGCGCCTTTTAATATCAATTGAAACTACTTCATTATTAAAGTAAACAAAGTTCATTTTGATGTGTGAATAGTCCGATAAACAAAAATAATCGTCTTATACAAGAATGCCTCATTTGAACTAGAATAAAATGGGTCTAGTAATAACCTATTTTTTATGGAGTAATGGCAATTGCCACATTTGTACAGTTGAAAACCCATACCTGAGCTAAACTTGGCTCAGAATATAAACTATACACATCCAAATTGGAGTCAAATCCACTAAAACCTAACAACTCGAAACTCATCTAATCAATCAGGAGTTCTTTCCGTAACAAGCTCATGGAGGCATATTGATCAGCTGTCGAAGTAAGACTTAACTTCCAACTCCGAAATAGCAAAATCCACACTGATCATTGGAAGTAGTAGTTGTTGTTGCCGGTAAGAACGTGAGCTGAAGTGCTGAACCAAAACGAAGTGAAGTATTTTTATAACCCATTTTGACCTCACTCAAAAGCATCGCAAGTTCTACCCATTTGCTAGGTCTAAACGATCACTAACGAAACAAGCAATCTGAGATTTCAAATATTTGCTTAGCATTAGAGCAACCCTCAAACTCAAGAACTCCGGTAAATTGCTGGCATCTTTATACCAATGACAATGTCTGTTTCCACTGAGCTGATCAGATGATCAAAATTTTACAGAGTTAAGGTCAATAGAAATACAAATCAATGATACTTCACATAAAGAATCACACATACAAGGAACACAACACTTTTCAACACCTGGGCAGGAGAAAGGAATGGGAAACAAACCAGAACAACAAATTGGCAGTAAGAAAGGGCGGGGGGCCCCGGGGGGGGGGGGGGGCGCGTTCTCTTAAGCTGATCCAAATTCTGCAAACCACTTCTCATGGCGCTCGATATCAGCAGCAGAGACGCTAGGTTGAACTTTCCTCAGTGCTTCTTCAAAGTCACACATTGCAACCGGATCCTTAGAAATCTCATCCTTGGACATGTTCTTGATCTCATCTCGAGTCTTGCCAGCTATTTTACGTCTCATGCCATTCATCGAAGCATCCCTGCAGACATTGGTCAAATCATCTCCACTGTACCCCTCTGTCCGGCGAGCTACTTCATCGATATTTACATCAGGAGCCACCTGCCACGCATTGACATAAGACAAATCCAACACTCCAATCGATATCAAATGGTACCGAGGGCTAACAATATAGTGAAACTGTAATACAGGAACAATACGAGGAGATACAAAGAAGCTATTTCAAGCTAAAATATGAATTTCTTCCCAGATAGATTAAAGGTTACTTTTCCATACAAAACATGAATCTCTTCTCAGATGGAATGATGATTGCTTTTTTATGAAACGTAATCAATTATCTCCCTTCTCTTTTTCCTGAGATGCTCTTTACTCCCATACTTAGCCACTTCTTCCAACCACGAGGGCATCCTTTGCAACAGATGCACAAGCATTAAAAATAAATCAATCAACTATATTAGCAGTGCACAATGATTGCAATGACATTTCAGTCAGTCTCTCCAAGAATAAACATCAACTGCCTGATACGTATTTAATGAAGATTTTTTACTTTTTTTGTTTGGGTTTTTTGTTGCTTGGGGCGACGGGGGTGTAAGCCATAAGCCAACAGTAAGGGCAATTGCTCACCTCAACGGTTCTCAAATTGATCTTTATCAGCTCCTTTCGACTCTCAAAATTTGGCAGGGGAATGTAAATACGCTTTTCCAATCTTCTCCTGCATTGCATCAACAGTCATCACAAAGAATTGTCAAATAAAGAAATTTCAGGAAGCCAAATTCAAGCTTTTCTCAGCTAAAAAGAATTTACGAATTGAGAGCAAATGATGAAGTTTAGGGAAACCTGAGTGCCTCATCTATGTCCCACGGGAAATTTGTCGCTGCCAGAACCATCACAATCTTGCGATCTTCTGCAGAAGAACTGACATTTACACCATCAACTTGGACAAGCAGCTCAGATTTAACCCTCCTAGATGACTCATGCTCTCCCGAAGCCCTGAACAGGACCACGGAAAGGGACAACAGTAAATATTGTACAAAACATTTGTCTGGCACAATACCAAATTGAAAGAAGCAACGCTAGTCCTAGAATTTTTGCCACTCAAACCAAACATCTCGCACCCCCATGAACAGTAAACAAGCAAATAAAACTTAAAACAGCGCATGCACATGCACATTGCGCAGCTACAGGAGGACAATGGGGAGTAAGAAAGGTTAATAAAAGCCCATGTGTCTGGCTGCTGACTGCTAATGAGGTAAGCTGTACGAGAACTTATTTTGACACATCTCACGAATAAAAATAATTACCGTCGGTTCGAACTCAGTTGAGAGCATTATGGGGAGAAACATTTATACTTACCCTCGAGCATTGCAGAGAGAATCAATCTCATCAATGAATATTGTACTAGGAGCATAGGCTCTAGCAAGATCAAACAAGCATCGAACCATCCGCTCACTCTCTCCACGCCATTTTGAAGCCAATGTAGCAGAGGACACATTGAAGAAAGTCGTCCCACACTCAGTAGCAACAGCCTTTGCCAAAAGTGTCTTTCCAGTACCAGGAGGTCCAAACATCAGTACCCCTTTCCACGGTCTCCTGATTCCCTGTAGAGGGCAACAGAAGTTCATGCTTCAGCAAGAAATCATCTATGTACACATTTCTGTAAGTGGCTTAACATTAGCCCAACACAAACTCCACAACCCACAAGAAAGCTCAAACCACCTAATAACCTGGTGAAGTAATTCCCTAATTTTTTATTTTCAATACGGCACAAGCACCACGGTTTACCTTCGCCAGAGTTTAGGTTCAACATGCAGTTCATCAATGATTACACTATCTTTCCTCAATCTATCACAGAAGGCAACAATCAACTAATAGATTAAGTAAATATCTATATAAAGAGTTCTGCATAGTAATATAAACCTTTTGACCACTCTCATTACCCACTTATAGACGGGACCTTGGAGATTATACACACGAGGGAGAGGGGGACGTCTGCCACACTTTCCCAACAAAAAGGATAGCATACAGATGCCGGACATAAGCTCATTGTCTGCAACTTTATCTGTGAACACCTGCATGTGTTCATATGCTTGCATATTGATGCTGATTTCCATTGGTCTATTGTAGCAACAGCAACATGATAAAAAATGTAAGAAAATAAACTAATCTCCAGGTCTAACGAGTAGCATTCTTAGAATTTATAGAGTATAAGTTGCTTTTCAGCAACTCAAGTTGTTGCTAAGCTCACACCAAGAGTGGAACCACTCATTCCACTACAACATCCTGGGCAACTGTTAGCTGGAAAAAGTATCCTAGATTTTGTATGAAAATAGGGAACACCCATAAAAATTAGTATCAAATACTAAAAAGCTTAAAATTGGGACATGATTAGTATCAAATACAAAAGATCACTAGACATGCTCAGAATTTCTTTGATGGCCTTTAAACAATCTAGATTTCATTTTTGCAGGTGTAAGGTTGAGCAGAAGGTTTTGCTCTCATCTATATATAGTATAATGAGCCGCATCTTGTAACCCTTACACGAAGAACATTAACTATAGTCAATAGCAGTGGCACCTAAAGCAGACACATTACATGCGAGAATGAGGTTCAACATCGGGGTCCCAAAGCTTCGAAACTTCCACAATCAACAGCACTGCATATATCAACATAAATTCAACGGCCAGGAAATAAAAACCATGTTTACTTCAAAACAAGATCTTATAGGATCCTCCATTTCTTTTCTTTTCTTTTTGTTTTTGGGGGGGATGAGTATGGGATCTTCCATTTCTGTTCGTAGATGCAATGTGCCACCAAAAGAAATGTACCTGGAAATACTCCGGCATCCACAAGGGAAGAACAACAGCTTCCTCAAGTAGCCTCTTTGCCTCAGTCAGCCCAGCTACATCATCCCACCTCACACCAGGGGTAGAATCCAAGACATCCCTTTCCAGCATTGCAGCCAAGTCTGCGTCAGGGCCCTCATACTGTCCCCGCTTCGATTTTCCATCTTCGGAATCACCACTCTGGCAGTTTCTCAAAGAAGTGAATAAAGCATTATGAAGTGTCAACCTAATAATAGATTAATGCATATACAGTAATAAAGGGAAATAAACCTCAGGCACAGTACAATGGTCAAACAAATTTTAAGTTAAATCTAGCAGAGAACATATTGTGCACTGATCACAGTATGTAAATAAAAGGGATTCATCATTCATGCGTTAAGATGCTTGAACTTTATTTTTCTCTTTATAGTTAAACACAAGCTCCTTGATAGCTGAAGTCAGAAGCCAAACATTAGAAGTTCATATTTTGTTTGCTCAATATGTGAAATGACATACATCTCACATCACTGTGTGACTAATATGATTAAACAAGGATTTCCAGATTCAGAGATGGCATGGTAAGACAATAAAACAACTAAATCACCCCCTTGTATCCAGATGTGAATTTCAGACCAATAATGAAAGGACTTCAATGGATCTGTCAATCTCTCATAAACAAAAAACACATAGAAATAAAACTCTGAACCATGACATGGATGGGGAAAAAAACATCTACACCCAGGTGAATATATGGAACAAATCTCAGACCCTGAGTTCCAGCAATAATTTCACAGAACTGCTGTCAGAGTTCACATAGATTCACTTATGGTTTTCTCGCATCTCAGACTTATAACAAAGGTATGTAGACATAAAAGGCCTACATGTCAATTTAATTGTAACTTTGTATATCACTTGCTAAATGCTAATCACCTTCAAGTCTAGGAGCAATTATCTATATAGGATGTTTTGCTTTACATACAACCTGTTCAGTCTCCTAAGAAAACTTGTCCTAATGAGAAGGGGGGAGGGGGATTCTACAAGTGACGAATATAGAAGCAATCTAGGCTTGCATTGTGGTAGTATGGAACCATTTAATGTTATCCTTAGAGAAGATCCAGTTTGCATTCTCCAAAATTGAGTCTTAAAGAGAGAGAAGGATGAAGTGGCTACCAGAGAGAGAGAGGGGGGGGGGGAGTATAAGAAGACAGGCAGGAGAGGCAATTAGGACTGATAAAAGATGAAGCAGCATAACCAAAAGCCACAGCATCTCTGTCCAAAGCAATTGCGAGCAAAAAAGTATTAGATGCCAATTTATACATATAATTACTCCTCCAACTTCAAGGATGTACCAGTTATGATATGAATATCTCCGGAACAAAAACATAAGAAAATTTCACTGGAAATCGGAAATGAATAGGATCAGGAAAGTAAGACATACAAAAGTTGCATATTAACAGGAACAACAGGGAAAAAAATGATATCAACAAATACTTACAGTTGCATCACCCTTGTTTGATTTTCCTGATCCAGCTCCTTTTTTCCCACTAGCAGGCGTCCGAGCACCAGGCCCAGACTTTGTAGAACCACTGGCTTTTGTCCCGCGGCTAGATGCACCAGGTTTTGCAGGACCACGAGCCCAAGCCCCATCTTGAGAAGACTTTCTCATGCCCACTTGGCCAGACCTTGTATTCCTCCTACTTGTATCCCGACTAGGGGGCCTCCAAACATCAGGATCATCCATAGAAGAAGCAGACGATGTAGGGTATTCATCCAATGGCTGAAAGACAAATGATGACTTGGTAGAAATCGGTGGTGAAGGAGGGCGTCGACCCACAGGAGTATCCTTGAAAGACTTTCTCTCTGCATCCAGTTGCTTTACAACTTCAATTTCCTCAGTAATAGCTTTCTTCACATTCAACCACTTGGACCGGATTAGAGGATCATCCAGGGTGTTCAAGTGCCTGGAATTGTTCCAAAAAAGGGAAATGACGAATCCCATTAACTCATCCATCCAGCATTGGGAATTGCATTGAAATGGTAAAGGATTCATACTTTAACACTCAGAAGTATATAAATTCTTAAGATTAACAAAGTAGACACCCATATAAAATACTTGATATTATCAAATTTGTAAGAAATCAGAATTACAACACGTCTGTATAAAATTACGGATCTGCAGCTGAATTTGGCATTGATGTTTAAATCATACACTCAGCAAGCCTATTCTAATATTTCACAAATTTCCTCAAAATTAGTACATCTCATCCAAAGTGTGAATGTAGTCACCTAATGTTCTTAGATCATTCTCTCATGTTCATGTCCAACATTCTCCTTAGAATGTAAGCATGTCCAAATCAATTCTCTTCTAGAATAGCTAGCCAGTGAAGCACTCGATCAAGAGTCAAGAATCTCTTTTCCAATAAGGAAGCTTAGGTATGATCTGGCATGGGACAGTCCAAAGCCGGGTGATGGAACACAGTCAAGCTTACAAAAATACAGCTCAACATTCGAAGACTTTGCCATACAAGGAGAACAAGGGCACTTCTACACACTGCTCCAGTAGTCTGAGGTAGATGACTAGGAAGATCCATACCTAACAATCTATACGGGGGAAATTCCAAAGACATTGTAAATAATTTCTCCGGACACAACAAAATTTATCCAATAAAGGCCAAAGAAAGCTAATTGCCAATCAAAGCCCAAACAAATGATAAAACCACAGCAATAAATAACAGCATTAGCTATCCAAAGACTCAATAACACTCACTTTCAATGTTATCAGGTCATCAAACCAAAATAAATCAACATAGCAACTAACCAAACCCCTAAATTAGAAAATATGAAACATGGAAAAATACTCGTCGAATCTAGAGGGGGAAAAAGGGAGATTACTTATTGATCTGAGCAATGGCGCCATCGAAGAAGATAACGGAGGTGTCATAGAGTCCTTCAATGGCGTACTCCCTCGCCAACTTCAGATGGTCTTGCAACCCAGTCAGCGTCGTCTCCACCATTTTCTATCCTTCTGTTCCTCAATCTATGCGAAGAATTGGATTCCCCACTCTCAACAGAGCGATTTCCCAGTAAGAATAATTAGGGATTGGATTTCGGAAATTAGGGTTTGGGGAATGCAGGAGCACGATTGAAATGAATTGATCAGTCACAGACTCAGACTGTCGCAGGAGGAAGAAAATGACGGCGACGTTTAAACAGTTGAGCGACGGCGATCGGAGGAAGTGAATTTACTAGACTGACCCCGCACTTTTTAGGAATTTACCTTGTATACGTTGTTAGCAGTAGATTTGGCAACAAAGGAGAGGGGGTCGACTTTCTTTCCTTTATTTTGTTTTTAAAGGGTGTGGCCCAAACAACAACTGGAATAGGGTTATTTTGGGGGCCCATTTAAGTTTTTTGGGCTATTTTGAATTTTTGAATTCTCAACGGTTTCAAATGAGCTCCTCTCTCTCTTTTTTTTTGCTTTGAGAAAGTTGAAATTCGCTAAAGATATTAGTGGAAATATAATAATCACTCATATGATGATAATTCATAATGATTAGGTTTGCCAATTTGAATGAGAAAGAATTCAAATTTGATAAAGATATTAAAGAATATATACATATGATTTTTAATCACGGAATCATAATTTATAATCAGCAAATTTAGCCATTTTGATAAAATATTATTTCAAAAACACACTTGGTCGAAACATTGTTTTAAGAACGGATGACATAAGTTTATTAGATTTTAATTTCTTACATCTACAATTTTCAATCTATGATAATAATATTATATAAATTAAGATTTCCCCCAAAAAAAAAGAAAAAGAGGCCAAGATTTTTCTTTTTTTTGGGGGGGGGGGGGGGGAAGAAACAAAACATCAAGCCCATTCATTGAACTTTGCCAAACATTACATATTCATGAACACAAGTAGTGCAACCAAGCTTAAAAATCATCTACAGTCATGGAAGCTCTAGTTAATTTTGAGCTACTTTTAAGAGGCCAAGATTCATGGAAGAGTAAATTTCTATGACTTTACGTACCTATTGTGATTTCAATAATAATTCATAAATAATTAAAAAAATGAGGAATGGTTGGTTCAACAAAAAACATAACTCTAGTGATCCCCAAAAAAAAAAAATATTAGCTTTGTTTTTTTTTTTAATAATATGCTGTTATAATTTCTAAAACCTTCATAATGTAGTAGACCTGTTGTCATCAGTCTTGAACTCTTTTCTATAGTCGTCACAATTTTGTTCATTGACCCTTTTTTTCCCGAGTAAACACATGCGCATGAACCTAAATTTTTGGCAACAACTTCCCAAAATTTCTTTGAGCTTAACTGGTGCATTAACAAACTGAATTTTTTTTTTTAAGTGCTATTAAAAAAACAGTAGAAGAACAAAGAGGAAATGCCTTTAAATTTATCCCAGTAGAAACTTTAGGGACTTTAATCCTTTCACAGACAATGCATTACCTTTAGAACAACTCCAGGCCCCAGTATTCAAAAGCCTTCAACACTGAAGTAAATGGGCCAAGGGATCAAGAGCGAACAGACAAAATGGGAGCATCAATATGAAATTAATTTTGTCATGCACAATTGTGTGGAACTATAAATATGAAATCAATTGTCATGCAAAATCCCTGTGGTAGTAGGAACATCTTCCATCAATTATTTTTTTCAAATTGATTTCAGTTTTCTCTAATTAGCACCCCTTTCCATCAATTGAAACAACCCCCCCCCCCCCCCAAAAAAAGGAAAAAAGGGTTGATTTTCTCCCATTAGCCCTCCACCATTCCATCCCTCAGCAACTCCTCTAAGCCCTTCACAAGCCTCTCAGCAGCAACAGCAGTTTGGGCCTCGGGCAAACCCCCAAAAGAGATCCTAACGTGCCCGGGGCACCCGCACGCGCTTCCCGGGATTAGGACCACCCCGTGCCTCTGAGCGAGCCATCTCACAACCTCAAAGTCATCCTTGATCCCCTCAGGAAGCCTTGCCCACAAATAGATGGCACCCTCTCCCCCCTTCACATTGTCATCGCCTAGGAGGGAAAGCGACTCTCTGACAAGATCCCGGTTTTTCACCAGATCATTAACTTGGTCTCTCACCCAATCTGTTCCAACCTCGAGGGAGAAAAATGCCAAGTACTGAGAAATAATAGATGCGCATATTGGGATGTTGTCTTGCACCTTGAGCAACTGCGCCAAGAATCCATCTACTTCTGCGGGGTATGCTATCTACGAGCAAAGAATAGCATTGAGTTAGCTCTAGAAAGTTACTAGCCCTAAAGGTACAGAAATGATAAGCAATTGGACAACAAAAAAAGCTAAAAGAAAAATATCTATTCTAACAGGTATATGTTGTTTTGTGTGTTCTTGCCCCAAAAAAATAGGTCAAAAGTCCATATCCATGAGAGTATTATGTGTTCTTGTCCAAAATAGGGGGTCAAAAGTCCATATCAATGACGGTATTTCGAGTCCATAACACAGGTACTTGAAGTGAACCCATGAGTTTTCAAAAAACAATAGATCCAAAGACGCACAGATGCAATTCCCAAGAAACCGACTGTCACAAGACAAGCAGACCATATTGAGAAAATTGACTTACATATCCAACACGCCATCCCATCATTCCATAGGCTTTTGAGAAAGAAAAAATGTTGACGACATGATCTCCCTCTACGCACGAGTGCTTCCGACCATCATACATAAAATACCTGCAAGCGAAAATCATCGTCGAAAGGATACATTATTCTCTTTGAACCGTAACTGGAACTGGACCTCAACTGTATGCAGAACAGGTGAGTCCGAGATGGTCACAATAGGCAGTGGCATGAAGACACGTTGTTATTTAAGCCTGTTAATTCCATACGTTTCGATTTCCACAGTACTCTACAGTGTTTTCTTCAGTTAGCTTGGAATCGCTCTCTTTGCTTGCACAAATGCTTGTAGGGTAAGAGTGCATAGTGCATACATCTGGATTTTTCCATACCCCACAAAAACGTGACCCACACTGAGAGGAGTTGTTAATTGTTGTTGTTAGCTCGTGAGAGGTGGGGCGAATAATGTTCGAAAAAAGATTTAGAGCATTCCCAGTAGTGAGCCAGTTTTTTGGCTCACTAGTGGGGCCTACCTCTACCACATCAACTTGTAAGCCAACTTTTTAGCTCATAATTATCTCTCTCTTCAATGCAAGTCTCACCACTTTGTCTCACCAAATAAAATAATACTCATGGACCCACTCTATAACACAATCTTTTTTTTAATATCCCAAAAAAAAAGTAAAAACCAATTAAAATTTAAAAAAATTAAAAAAAGCTAGAGAAACAAGGCGTGAGCCGGCTCACGGTCACGAGCCGGCCCGCGAGCCTGCGAGAAGGGGAGCGAGCAGCTCGGCTCGCGTCCCCATACGGCGAGCCCAAAAAATAAGGTCGTTCGACATGCTCTTAGGATTATGTTCTTGATGACTTGGGGTGGAGAAACATTTTAACTATATATCAGGAACACATACTTGGGTGTAAACTAAAGAAAAAACTAGTTTTCAATCCCCAAATCATTTTTAGAGAAACAAGCAATCAGAACACTGCAACTATGCAAGAGAGCACACTTACTCATAGGTATTATCTACAATAAGCCAAGAGCCAACATCTCTACAAAGATCCGAGATTCTCTGCTCAAGAAAAAGGAAAAAAGAGGAAGACATCAGGAAACCAATAATCAGCTGATTTTACAAATAGATGGACTATAAGAGAGTAACAAAGCAAGAAGAATTCAGGGGCATAGAGGGAAAAAGTAGTACCTTGAGAAGAGGCTCAGGTATGTAAGTCCCGGATGGGTTACCAGGATTGACAACTGTGACCACCTTCGGTGGTGGATCTGATTTCTTCAGCATCTGCTCTAGCCAGTCTGACCATCAACAAATCATTTGTAAGTAGCATGGATTGGACAATTTCAGAAGATCATGGCAACCATCAATTCCGGTAGCCAATTATAGCAGGGTTTCAATGTGCTTTGGCATTTCCTTAATCATCATCATCCAATAGTATATATGGCTGATCAGGGGCCAAATATATATATATATATATATATATATATATATATATATATATATATATATATATATATCAGATTTTGGCAGTTATTAATGGCTGATGCATCACTTTTTTTTTTGGGGGGGGGGGGGGGGGGGGGCTGTTTTCGTGACAAATCTGAGAGACAGAAACAATCCAAGAGGTTATAAATCATAAGCAGCCATTCCGAGCAAACATGAGCCGGAAGCCATTTGCAGAGTTTGACATCAGCTTAAAGAGATCTTAATTCTTAACCCTAGTTACAAAACTCAAGCACCTAACTCCAGTGACTTACGGCAGTATAAATATCATAAGTATGGACCTAGAAACTGCATCCCCCCATCCACAATGGAATTCTGCAAGATTGGTGCAAAGTTGAAGTTCTCACAGGTAGAGGACACACAATATTATAACTGCAATTTCAATACATATCTGTAGTATGAGCTGCATGGCTGTGCAAGAACTCATAAGACTTCTCACCTGCATCTGGGTACAGAGTCTTTGGATCACCGGGGCCAACCAGTATGTTAGTAACACCAGTCATTTGAAATGACATGTATGCGTTGAAGTAATACGGTGCAAACATGATTACAGAGTCCCCAGCATCACATAGTGCAAGAACGAGATTGACAAATGCCTGATATCAGAGGAAGTAAGGAGTGCCATCAAGGGGCTGGGAAGATTAATATAAGAAATTCATACGACAATCAGAAAATATTGCCATAGTACAGGTGGTTTCAGCTTTTTTTTAATTTTAAAAAAGGACCTATATTCACACAATTTAAGATTTAACCATTTTTCTATTTCAACCACAACACTGCAAGATCTCCATTCCGTGATATAATCTCGTAACAATTGTCGCAGAGATTTTTAAAAAAGGACCTATATTCACACAATTTAAAATTTAACCATTTTTCTATTTCAACCACAACACTGCAAGATCTCCATTCCGTGATATAATCTCGCAACAATTATCGCAGAGATTCTCAATCAAGCCAAAAATTTCCATCAGTAATTTTGTAAATGACTCTTATCTTTACATTATAAAGCAGGAATGTAAGATTTTGGCAGAGGACTTGGCTCAAGATAGGAGACTATGGCGGGATAGGATTAAGATCTTAGATCTCAAAGAGTTAGCCTCGTAGTTGTCCCCCGGTTGCAGTAGGGTAGTTTTGGTTATGAGTTCTTTGTTCGTATGTCATGTTTGTATACAGGTACTGGGAAGAGACATTGTTTGCATACTCCTATTTGTCGAGGTATAGTGACTTCCCCTACTATGTTGTACTTATATTTACATAGTTACTACTGTCTGATTTATCAGTACTTCATATTTCATTCTCTACTGCTTATCCTTAGTTTCTCTCCATAAAATGTTTTCACAAAATCTTTCTTCCACCAAATGTTTTCACAAAATCTTACTTTGTGGATCTTTTGGAATCAACCTCTCTACGGACAGGGATATCAGTAGAGGTAAGGTTGCTTACATATGGATCTCCCCAGACCCCGTGAAAGCGGGACCCACGTTGAAAGGTGGTGGTGGTGGTGGTGGTGTTGTTGTATCACAGTGCACTTAGCTGACACAGCTGATACCAATATCCACAGGGTGGAAAACAATCATGAAAGAAAGAACACAGAACATCTAACATTGTAACATCTAGGCAAGTTTTCAAGAGGCTGACCTACAATTAACTTAGGGAGGAGAGAGGAACAGGTGAAACTGGAGGCAAAGACATGCACAAATCAGTTACAGACTAGAGTGCAGTGCACCCATTAGCTATTGCAATTCATGTCTCAAAGGCGAAAAATAGAAAACCAGTTCCAGTCACCTGATTCGCACCAGCAGTTACCATGATGTTTGATTTGTACAACTTGTTTTCTTTTTGCAGCTGCAAAACAGAGAAGGCCAGAATAGTTTTACCAAGTAAAGGATTTTGATTTAGATAATATGATTGGTTTAAGAGGTTTAGCAATGTACAATATGTATGGTCAATACGAAACTAGGACGCTTCAAAGATAAGACACCCCCCCCCCAAAAAAAAACAAAAAAAATCTGAAGTTAGCCAGGTTCGAAATGTACTCATGCCTGCCCTTTTTACCCAATTCCGGGTAACATAGTCGACAACTGCAAAACATGAATTGATGTGCATGCATTATAAATGCAAGGAAACAATTTCAAGACAGTGTCGTCACCAACAGCTTAACACAAATCGAGCGGTAAAGAAAAGTAATTGAGTCAAAAGAGGCATAGTTTAATACAGTGTACACATGCACAAGAAGAATGCTCATCAGTGATACTGAACCCCTAAATCCTCTACTGGCATGCATCCCAAAGCTAAATATTTAATAAGCCTAACCAAGTGATGATTCATACAACCATAAGATGTACATCTTGCGAATACCACTGCCATTCAAAGTATCACGTTTTTGGAGCAAAGCAGTTGCAAAAGGGCGTTTTTAGAACATTCCCAAGTGATACCTCTCGTGTCCACATAATTCAAGTTTTCATCAGTTAAAGCAGAAAATTCTCCATTTACGAAGCAGGGTGATGCAATCAATTTCAGAGTTCAGACTGTACGGAGATCTTAACAAATAAGTAGACTCTTAAATGTCTCTTCAATAGTCAAATATACTACAAAGCAAGAAACTTAGCAAAGCATCATAAAACCCGGGAACCCTGCACATTAATAAAGGATTAGCATATCCTCAGCAACCTTGAAACAATTACATGTAAGAAGCAGTTACCTTATACATAAGAGCGTCTCTGAGCTCAGGGATACCTTCATCAGCACCATAACGGCTGATTTTGGGCTCGCACACAAGTTGCTTTACCTTATTTAATGCTTGTTTTGGTGGTTGCCAGTGCACTACGCCCTACACAGAATGACAATGCAAGGGCAGTGAGGACAGCAGTCCTCCAGTGAATCTAGGCGAGGTGCCTAATAAATCCAAGAACCGAATATCATCAACGAGCAGACCAGAGGATTAGAGGAATCACTAACTTTCCTCTAAACAAAAGAATACAAGAGTTCATACCCCCTTATTGTATAACAATCCCAAACGCTCACCATTTTTTTCGTGGGAAAGATCAATATTTATAAGTTCCCAATCTTTACCAATTCTTACCAATCATTTCCAGTTTAAACTGATCATCCCACAAAAATCCCCATTCTTGCCAATCTTTCTCACTCCTTACCAATCTTTCTCAATCCTGATCACTTCTTACCATTTTCTTCCTTTCATTTCCACCTCCAAACACAAATTTCTCAACTCTTACCAACTTTTCTCTATCTTTCTCAATCATTACCAATTCTTACAAACAAAAAACCAATCCTTCCCAACTTTTAGTAATCCATTCCCAATCTATCGCAATCCTATTCTGACCAATTTACCAACCCATATTTATCAACAAAAAGATCAGGCCCTATATGGTTTCAGCCATCTTAAGAGTACAACTACAACACTTAAAACGAACTTCCAGTTCCTACAGAACCACATAAGATTATAAGAAGAGCCTATTATACAAATTGGTGTAACAATGAAGTAACCATCGTTCAAATCCAAGTCAATGTCAAACAGTTTCTGCACAGGACTACAGTAGAGTAGCTTGTTATCCAAGTTCAACTCAACGACAAGACTCAATCTACCAATGCAAGCAATTTGACAAGGAAAAAAATTGGTTTGATGTGAACTAATTCTACATAGAAAACAAGGGCATAGAACAAGTCTCTGAGAAATCGACAGCACTAAAGATCACATCAGCTCAAAAGGGAAAAAAATAACGTGAAGAAAAATGAATACTTCTGTTCAGTTTGGATCACCAACCACCTCCAACATCTACAATGAATAATTTTCTTCATACACTGTGTAATGTAATGGAAGTCTAGACACAAACCTGAGCCAGGGAGACAGAATCTTTGGTACGCCTGCACAATTCTTGCATCTGCAAGAAGTTAGAAAAAGAGGATCCACCTTACTTTCCCAAAAACTGGAGCCCAAATCATTCTAATAGAGGCCATTGTGAACCAACAAACAATTGCCCAGCATTAGGGATTCTAAAACACAAACAAAATCAAAAACTTTCATATTACCTGAACCATGATTGGTGATTCAGTCTCCAGGGCCCTCCTCGCTAATGCTAGCTTCCCAAACGAACCCATTCTCCCTCCCTCGCTCTCTTTCTGAGAATGAACTCAACCCACCTCCCTATAAAGTAATCAACAATTATACAACTTGAAACTTTCATCTACCCCCATAAGATTTCCGATGACCCAACTGGTCAAACTAGACCATATCCAACAAAATCAGACCAAATTGTGTCTGAGGGATGACCAGCAATAGGGGATAATAGAACAATCTCAGAAAGTGCTAAATACCTCGTCATCCCACGTTTCCTTTAGAAAGCATCCCCTCTTTCTTCTTTTTTTCTCCCCCCCCCCCCCCCCCCCCCACCCCAAAAACCCCCTTGAAAAATCGTACTAGTGACTAAACTATTCCAACTCTTTCATGGATTGGAAGGACACCATTTTCGACAGCTGCTGGCTGACTTTATCTCGTGTTGTTTTTAGATAGATACGCACATCGACCCTCTCTGTATTTTTTTTTTTAAAAGAAAGACAAAACATACAATTTATGACGTCTTTTTCTCAATGACTCGATCCTTTCTGTATGTAATTGCTTCAACATGAAGCAGGAAGAGCCACGCAAGTAAAAGTCATTCAGATTTTCTTTTTTTCTTCTAACATTAGTAAGTTTCAACGAAGCTGCAAAAAAAAAAAAAAAAAAGATAAAAAAACACGGGTATAAAACTGAAGCAGCAGTGAGCATAGATTTATAAGGGTGTTTGATAACAACAGCTTTTTGAAAAAAAATAGCTATTTGGGAGGATTTTGGCTGTTTTGACCAAGTCAAACAGCTAAAGGGTGTTTGGTGAAGAGCTGTTTGCAATAGCTGTTTGGCTTCAAAAAGCTCTTTTTGAAAAAACTATTCCCATTAGCCTTTTGAGAATAGTTTTTTGTAGAAATAACATAATTGTCTATAAGTTTGGAAAAATTACACACATATCATTAAAAACTAATTCATAAATAAGGGCATAAATAAAATTTTACCAATATATTTTTTAGAAACAGCTAATTTTTACCAAACACTTTTTCTAAAAACAGCTAATTCAAACAGCTAATATAAACAGCTAATTCAAACAGCTAATACAATCAGCTAACAACTGTCTACTAAACACTTATGTTTGGATTGAGGGGGGAGAAGGGGAGAAGAGGGAAGGGGAATGAAAATTAATAAACACTTATTTTTCTTGTTTATGAATATTAAATGAAGGGGAAGGGATGGGAACATTTCATCCTCACTCCCTCCCATTCCCCTCGTTTTGTTCACCGCAGAAAGAGGGGGGAAAAAAGAAAGGAAAGATTTTTAATAGTTCTTCCCCCTTCCCCTCTATCTCCTCTTACAACATATTCAAATAAGGTGAGTACAAATCACCTTCATTTCCTTCCCTTCCCCTCCATTACCTTCCCTCTCTTCCCATCCCTCCTCCTCTCTATCTTAATCCAAACAATGTATTAGTTTTGTAACTCAACTTTTTATTGGATCAACAGTAGCCTGACTTCTGTAAAATAAAGAATCAAAAAAAAAAAGATTTAGTTTTATAATGAATTGAAGGATATATCATTACCTTGGGTCCCAGGGGTGCGTTTGATTTGGTGTAAATTTTGTATGTCCAGACCAAATTTTCATGCCATAGTCTCTTAGTACACAACATAAAATAAGACTTTAGGAGTAAATGGCTACATTTAAAGGTCTAATTTTTAATTTGATTTTCTTCAGTGAAATTAAAGTCTAATGGTTACCAGCGTTATCAATAAAAGTCATATTCTAGAAGGAAATCATGGTAAGTACAATATATAAGGGCATTCGCAGCCCATACCCGCGGGACACTCCAACCCTCCCCCCACGCGGCTACCTGGCCCCCTCCCAGCCCCTGCCACGCCCGCAGGCCTCCTCGGTCAGCCATGCCTCCCCGCGGTCTCTCTCCTCTGTTTTTTAATTATTTTTTTCTTTTTTCTTTTTTTATTGAGGTTATAAATAATTTTTATATGATTAAAAAATAGGTTGTGTGTTATGAAGTGGGTCTATGGTAAATTTTTTTATTGGGTTATTCAAATTGGAGTTTCATGGGTTGGAGAAGTGATGGAATGCAAATTCCAAAAATATAAAACTTTTGCTGATGTGACAGGCCAAATTGGAACTCTGACTGTGAATGCCCTAAGAGGGGGCAAAACATTAAGTTTCAATTTTAAGAATGGACAGTGATAATGACTGATGACATTAAGGAGACTACTTAGTAGATAATTATTTGAATCGTGACTTTAACCACTAGTTGTAGTGGAATAGGGGTTTGGATGGAAAACAGATGAGGATTATTTGTTATAGAATCCTTGAAGGATCAGCTATATTTATATTAAGTACATATTTTATATGGATTACGAAGTATGAAATAGATATTGTTATATAATTTACTAATAATTTCTTATGAACAGGATTTTATGATCAGTTTGACTAAATCCAATTAGAATCTCTAATTGCTTTTTATTTTTTTTTGAGATTTTACCAGTTCAACTTAAAATATCACTTATGTGAATATATTTGTCATTTTTTATATTTTTTTAAAAATAAATCTGTTTTTTTTGGGGGGTGAAGAATATGCGTACCGATAAGAATGGACTGAATAAAAAAATGCACGTGCAGAGAAAAAAAAACTAAAAGGGAAGAGCATGAGAACGAAAGAACGTCTCAGCTAATTCCCATTCCATTTCCATCCGAAAGGAAGTGTCTACCATCAGCAGCGGTTTCCTCCCGAGGTAAAAAGAGGAGAGAGAAGAGCGGGCGAGGCAAACACACATCTCCAAGGAGCGCCTCATAGCCCATGCCTCACGAGGAGGCCCGCATCACCGAGCAGGCTCCCAGGGTCTCAAGCTGGGTTTTTTTTTAATATTTTTAATTATTTTTTTAATTTTTAAAATAAAGTTATATGTGATGGAGTGAATTTTTAAGTGGAGCGTCACCTCGCATTTTGATTTTGTGGCTGCAGTGTACACAGCCCCGAGCGCAGAGAGAGAGAGAGAGGTGGTAAGCAATGGCGAACACTCTGAATTTGTTATGTCAAGCAGTGACGCCATGGCCAGCTACCACTTCACTCCATTCGTCGACGATTAAGTTTTCTCTCTCCTCTAAGCCGCTTCATCAATCGCCCCCTTCTCTCTCCGCCTCCGCTTCAGGTACTCCTCCTTCCATTCTACTTTTCTTCTCCACTAATTTGTTGCTCAAGTTCTCTCTTTTGCTGCTATTATTTCATATTCTATGGTTAGTTCATTGAGATTGATCGAATCTGGAACATTTCTGGAAATTTTTAAAGGTTTATAGGAGCTAATTCATATTTTGTTGCGTTTTGGTATGAATTTACGATGAATTTTAGTTAATACGCTTCTGTAAAGGCCATGATATGACATGCGATGATGTGAAGATGAGTGATGATCGTGGTTCTGATAGTTGAGAAGTTCTGAAATTTCTATTGCCGTGACTGAGGATTTGAGTTCTTTTGTTGTTTCGATTTTCTATTTCTAATTGGTAATGGCAAGAACAAAGAGTGATATCCTGCATACCACTTTGGATATCTTGGTTTGACATTTATGGTTAAAAAGAATGAGAGTACTTTTGTAATCAAATCAAATTCCTAAATGCCAGTGGCATTTTGTAAATGAATCTAACTTTTGAAGACTATTTAATCAAACACAAAATCCAGCACCTCTCAAACGTAAGTGTAAATTTTACTAACTTTAGAAGACTATCTGCTGAAATTTATTTTTATGTAATTGTAAGTAAAAATGGTTTTTATTTAATAAACTTTGGTTGAAATTCATTAGGAGTTTTGACAATGTCTTGGGTGAAACTGTTATTATTGTGGTTGTTGCCGAAACAATCTTGGTGATAGCCTAGGCTAAGTCTATGTACATCTTGATTTCCTTAGTTATAGCCATTGGCGGGATCCATATTGGGTGTTATGTTCAAAGTTGAAATCATTTGATCTGAAAAGAGGAATCAGATTGCTCTTGAGGCCTGATTGTCAGCAGATTTCTGTATTGGTTAATGTCCATAGAGAACTTGTCTCAGATCAAGATGATATCATTATGACGACACAATGATGCGAAGGACATTGATGTGATTTGATTACCCAAAATCGTGGCAGTTAGCGAATCAGCAATTTGTGAAGATTTCACAATCTCCTCCCCATCCCCCCCTTTCCCAAATATGTTATAGACACTATTGGCCATCCCTCGTCACTACAACTGGAGAATTGCCCTGAATTAGTTTGGAGGATGCCTTAGCTGCTGGAGTTGGTGGGTATAGAGAATGGAACATGCTTCAAGCCTATAAATTTAGTTTTTCGAAGTGAAAGATGCTGATTAGTGATTTTAATATATTCGGAAAGATAAAAATATAATAGGTTAAACTTGAAGTTATGGGATCATAAAATGTGAAGATTAGAGGACTTTTTTATTGTTTGAGACTCATAATAATGTGAAGGCTTACTTATATTAACGTAGGAAGGGGTAATGCACAAAGTTGGATTTGGAACAATTGTCCACTGCAGATAGAAATGTTTTTATGGAATTTGATTGGATAGAGTAGACATAAGTTTATTAGTTTAGCAAAAGACTTGAATACTAGACAGTATGAGGCAGAGGACAAGATGAGGTTTAACCAGGGCAAGTGGATAGGCTTACCTGTTGGAACATGAATTGATGTGGATGATTGAGAGGCGGACTTACATGTCCTCTGTATCTGGTGGAATGAATCTCTGTGCTCAGAGATGAATTTAGTCTGATGGGATCCAACAATTTAAGCATTTACACTAATTATCAGTAAAGAAGAATGTTTTCTTTGGACATGAATAACTGTATTTTGGAACAGTATCAAATAGTTCATGTGTACCAAGTGCTGACTACTGACTACTGTTGATTTTAAAGGCTAACAGCCTAGTAGCATTCATTAAGGAAGAAGCCCCAACATATGGGGCGAAGCATATAAGGCCAGTAAGGGTGCACTAGATAATTATTGGAAATGGAAGCTTGTTAACCACATGGAGGGGGAGGACGGGGGGGGGGGGAGATGTCTTGCCATGGGAAAGAAGGCTATAGAATGCTGTGAATAACATGTTGCAAATAACAGGAATGAATACAGTCTATAGCAACAAATTGTAACAACGGGCCAAATTTAATACCCTTTTCATTGATATAAGTTTGGCATCAATCTCAATACAACTTCTCAGTTTTATGGATTTGATCTATCAGACTATCACCCTCCCTCTTCAAGGTGACGTGTATGATGTGCATGATGATATAAAACTCTGTTTATGATGACGCAGAACTTTTCTTGTAATAGAAATATAGATAGGCATCTGATAAGTTCCAACACAAAAGGAGTCATGTGTACCATTGTCACAGTAGTCTTCTTGTGGAGTTTATCTTTTGACGGTGGCTTCAATTGTGCATTCTGAATGCTGAAATGTTGTTACAGGTTTAAGTGTGGTCTAAATGTAATTTCAGACTTCATATGCTTTGTTATTTGGTCTTGCAGGCTGTAGGTGCTCATGGATGGAAGTGAGTGCTACCAGCCATATAAACGTGTCTACTAATGGAAGAAGACAGAGCCATGTTTATTCTGTGGCTCCAACAACACCTGCTGAAACTTCCTCTGTCCAAAACCTTTTTAAATTTATATGTGCTGGTCCCCTTTTAGATAAAGTGGGGTTGACCCCTGAAAAAGTGGCCAATTCCATTGACAAGTGGCTAACGAGCGGGTCGCAACTTTGTAGATTATTCCAGCTCAATGAACTTTACTTAAATGAGGCACAGAAAGTCAGAATTTACCATTACTATATACCAGTTTTCATATGGTGTGAAGATCAGATCTCCCGCCATGCATCCATGTTCAAAGACGGAGAGGATGTTCCTCCTTTAGTGGTACGCATAACTATGTTCCCCTGTGTGTGTGTGTGTGTGTGTGTGTGTGTGTGTGTGTGTGTGTGTGTAGCAGAGAGAGAGGGAGGGGGGTGTTTTGTGTACTTTTTTTCTGGTGTTTATATGAAGTATGGAAGCTTTTGCTTTGCTTAGTATACTATTTGTTGCTAATTTGGTTGAATAAGTAGCTTGTTCAATCCTCAAGCAGGTAGAAGCCATTTAATTACAAAGTCTGTCCTTACTGTTACTTGGCATTGGGCCTTGATTTGCAGATAGGATTTAGCGCTCCACAGGGCTGTGGAAAGACAACACTTGTATTTGCTCTGAGCTATCTTTTTAACGTCAGTGGCAGGTAGTTTGCTTCACACTGGAAATTTAATTGTAAATGACATTGTACTTATAGTTCCTTTAAAAAAAAAAATTGCTGCAAAAAATTGAAATATTTGTTTGGGTGATAATATGAAAATTTTGCTAGGAAATGTGCCACAATATCCATTGATGATTTCTATTTGACAGCTGAAGAACAGGTATCTAATTTTGTGTCTTCAGAGTAAGATGCTTATATCAATTTATCCTGCCGGTAATGATGTTATCCTTTTCTGATGCAATTTCATTATATCTGTAGGGCAGAGTAAGAGAAGCAAATGCAGGGAATAAACTTCTGGAGGTAGTAGCCAGCGATGCTTCGTTCATTTTTGTGTAATGCAACTGCTATATATCAGAATGATTACTCAAAAAGGATGCCAAATGACTAATTTCAGTTCAGGGGAAATGCCGGAACCCATGATCTATCTCTTTCCACAGAGACACTTGCAGCATTGAGCAAGTTGACTAAAGAAGGTGTTGCTCTCTGGTAGTCTTGGATAATCCCTGTTCTGCAGTATTGCTTTGCTTAAACACACTTATTTTGTGTGTGTGTGTGTGTGTTGGAGGGGGGGTTTTTTTTTTTGGGGGGGGGGGGGGGTGGGTTATGCATTTGGAATCATCCAGCTTGCACAAATAGCCTTGGCCTTGACTCAGCCATTCCATCTTTGCATTCATAAGCTCCTCCTTATGTCTAGTTGCAGAATTGCCCCCCCCCCCCCCCGCAAAACCCTTTCTTTTATTTCTATAGCTATATCTTCTTTAGTATTTTTACTTTTATCACATGTAACTTGAACCATGTTCAAATATTCAGGGATGAAGATGAAGATACCACGATACGATAAAGTAAGCAGAATATGCTTTCAATGTACCTTGTAGGTTCACTTGAAGGATATAAAGTAAGCTAATCAATCTGCATGCAGTCTGAATATAAGGGAAGGGGTGATAGAGCTGATCCTTCAACATGGCCAGAGATTGAAGGACCTCTTACGGTGAGAAGATCTGAATACGGTCCTTGTTCCTCAACAGATACCTTCAAATGCCAACTACATATTTGTTGGAATTACGTGTTTAGATTTCTAATTTTATTGGATCTGGAATGAGTAATTTGCTCTGGTTTCCCAATATGGATTCTTGAAAGTTCTACAGCGGCATATTGAAGCAAACAATTATTAGAGAAAATCACACATAAGCAAGGAACTTTGATGATTTGTGCTTTCAGAAATGCCTCCACTTGATTGAACTCGTTTACTCAAAACCTTTACACAGAGACATGTGGAATATCAGTTGTCATCTGTGCTAGTAAGGTCATAAAGCTACAAAAACTATGGGCCTACATGAATTCTGGGCTTACTTGTATTCATGATTGGTAAATAAAAATCTGAGCAGTTGACAACTTTTGATAGTTTTCAGTGAATGGTTCAGGTTTCATCTTACTCAACAGGGCAGACTAGTTGACTTTTAGTTCTTGATGAGATTAGTTATGTATTCTATTTAAGTAACTGTTGCCATTCTCAATGTTACTTTTTTCTCCTGAGTGCTTACTTGAATTATTGTTTGTTGTGTAACTGCCATTCTCAGGCTATCCTATTTGAGGGCTGGATGCTGGGTTTCAAGCCCGTTCCTGATGAAACGGTCAAAGCTGTTGATCCACAGGTTAGCTCGCTGAAAGAGATTATCAAACCACCCCCCCCCCCCCCCCCCCAAAAAAAAAACCCCATTGCTTCAGAGTTAATTCCTTTTGATGCAGCTAGAGACAGTGAATGAGAATCTACAAGCTTATTATGATGCATGGGACAAGTTTGTTAAGGCATGGATTGTTATCAAGATCAAAGATCCTAATTGTGTATACCAGTGGAGACTCCAGGTTTTCATTCTTCTGACTCTTTTACTTCCAAAAACAGCTTCCTCCGTGAAGATGCTAAGAAACAAGTTCTGCATCTGCACAGGCTGAGCAGGCAATGAGGGCAGATGGGAAGCCGGGAATGTCTGATGAAGAGGTGAATTTCATCATTTTATGTTAATTCTTCACATGTATTTTCCTCTAGCAGTTTCTTACAGGCTTGGCAATCAGGTCGGCTTGTCTGAACCTATATAATGCTCTAGTGATATTCAGCTTCTTCTTGGAATGTCGAATAGCTCATTTTTGTGCAGAACAGTCTATATGTTCTTTTCTTGGGTCATAGTAGGGGCAATTCTCAGGTTTCATGTCATATTTCAGGTCAAAAATTGCCAGCATTGTAATTTTTAGCAATATGTTTGTTTCTTACAGCAATAAGCTTAATGTGTGTGTTACTCTGTAGGTTTTGGATTTTGTTTCTCGGTATCTGCCAGCCTACAATGCCTACTTGCCAACACTTTACTCTGAAGGACCGAATGGATCAGATCCAAACCGAACACTTGTGATTGAAATAGATGAAGGGAGGAACCCCATCCTAGGGAGCTAAAGGATGTGTTGATATTTCCATAAGGTAGAGTTCTTCATTGCATTCTGAGATACCTCTTCACAACGGGGAATATGTTATCAGCGTCGTCAGCCATGTATTCTTGTTGTGTGGAATATGTTATCACAACGGGGAGGTGTAATGTGTGTGTCCATATTCCATTCATGTTTTCTCGTGTAATATTCTGTAAATTAAATTTCTTTTGCAATTGATATCAAAAGATGTATTCTTGTTGTGTGTAATACCGTTTTAAATAAATTAAAAAGGGTTGACTTCATGAAAAATTGAGACTATCTCACAAAAGAAACAGAAATTCTCCATTTCTGAATGACATTTCATCCAAATTTGAAATAGGTAACTCAACTATCAGTTGGATTCTAATTCTAATTAAATCGGCCCAAATTTTTATGACCTATGTATGATGATTAGTCTATATTCAATAATGAAAATCAAAATAACCCAAAAGAGAAGAAGATGAAGTAAGACAGAGGCTATATGCTAAAGCAAGGGGAAAGAGCTTTCTTTCCCTTGCACACATGTAAACAGGCTGATCTCGTCTCCACCATTATGTGATTTTGCTTCTGTTTTTTTTTTTTTTTTTCCTTTTTGGCCAAAATCTCAAATTTCACGCACAAATATGGACTCACTCACATAAAATTAATTTTTAATTGACTTGAGGAAAACCGGATTAATAATTAATTTCTAAACTACATCGTTTTGTGATGATATTTGTCTCATATTTTTATGAGCGCAGAAAGGACTTTTATTCACTTAAGAAGAAAATCTTTTAGCGGCTAATGAGATAATACCCAAATCTATATATTTCTAACAAAATAATGTACCAATAAATTATTAAGATAGATCAATCAGGCAGACGATGAATATTGTACGTCTTGAAATTAGATTTTTCCCTAAGTTTCTCGAAATTCGACAGAACTAATTTGATTAAATCATAATGGTCTAGAGTTGAGAGTTTTGCCAACACTTAAAAAACAATAAATTTATGTTTTTGTTAAAGATAATGTCACTATATGACCTAAAGAGATAAGCCATATTACAGAGTAAAGGGAAATGAAAGTGTGATAGATGTCACATACCTAAATCAAACAGAGTAAAGGGAACTGCTGAAGATTTACTCAGAAGAAAATGGCATCAGGGTGTTACCTGGCACTACTATCAGCTACCATTCAACCAGAAATGTTCAGTCCTACACTCCCACATCTCCTTGTGGCATCCGGCAGAAAATGTAGCATACTACCGCTTGCCTCTCCGTTCGATGTTCAATAGGAAGTGCACTGGTTAAGCAGACTACAAACCGCCATGTCCATGTCATCAATTAAGGCATGTAAAAATTCGCTCCTCAAGGAATTTTCCAAAAAATTGGCCAAACCTGTTGTACATTTGCGGGCCGAGAAAACAATCTGCAGCAGAGGACTCCACTGACATCAGATAAATATTTGCAACAAAAGTCGCTGCAGAAAGAGAAAATTGGTATATAACTCAAGTACTCATTGACAGCAACCATTCAACTTCTCTCAGTCATTCTTACCTAATGAATTTGTTTCCCTTCTTAGACTTTACTGGAGTACTGTAATGAACCTCGAAGTGTGTTAATCAAAATAGGAAGCTGTCCATACTTCGGAGTTCAGATGCATTCAGAAAATCCAATATAGGAACCACCTAGCCATTTTACAAGATTAACTCCATCACGTAAACAACTATTCAGAAAGGTTGCCTACACCTGGATCGACCTTGCTTCAGCCAGATCTACATTGGGTGGTGGTGTTAGGAGGCATAAACAAGTATTTAGAACAAGGAGTACTGTTGGGTTTGATCAACTGCAACAATCTACTGCATTACATTGGCAGCAGTAAACGGAGTTTTCCAAAACAAATGCAGTACCCACCTCAAACACATTGATTAACACATTCATAGTTACTCAGCCATAGCATAGAGCCACAATAGTATGATAGCAACCTCACACAATATAACCAGAACATATTTTGAGAAACTCAACATTGCTAAACTTGTATTCAAGATCAAGATATTACAATGTGAAGAGACAACCAGAAGACTACATCAATAACCAGATGCACTCTAATCTGTAGTCGCGTAGTCGCGCTACACATACTAAAAAATTTAACAGCTCTACCCTGTGGAACAAAGAGCATATCCAAAATACAATCAACAAATGTGATTCCTTGCAACAACAACATAGGTGTCTTACAAATGACAGTAAACCAAAGAATCAGTAACAATCCTCCAACTCAAAGCTAACTACTTTGCGGCAGTCTTGTTCTTGTCATTCTCATAATCTTCCTTCTCCTTGACCCACAAATCGGCAAACTCACAGTCCTTCCATGCCTCGAACCACGGCCCACCAAGAGTATAATGGATAGCCTTAGGGTTAATTAAGGGATCACCTTCAACAACTTTATTATGACCCACAAGGAAGTTCCAAACAAATGGGACAGACCCAATTTCATGATCCTCCAACCACTGAAACCTATGAAGGAATGCCCCAGTCTCAGTGTTGACAATCTCAGGTGTCAAAACCTTGTTCTTGGGATGCCCACAATTGTACAAAACCATAGATGACCAATTCTTCCTAGGGTAAACAGTCTGAATAGCCCCATCCATCTTTGTAGTCTCTTTCGGTGTGTAATCATGTTGCACACACATTACAGCATACTTACCATCAGTCAAACCCACTAATTCCTTAATATCAGCCAAGTAAAGAAAATCACAATCAACAAACATAGCCCAACCCTCAAAATTAGCCAAATGGGGTGTCAAAAAACGGCTAAAAGAGAACTCAGTGCTCTCTAATTTGCCCCTTTCTCGCCAGTACAAACCCTTTTGCCTCAATTCACCCTGTTTGATGGGGTGAATCTCAACAGGAATAGAAGATCGTTTCAAGAGCGAGTATTTACAAACTTCATAAGCAATGTCTTCTCTGGGATCGTACCCAATGAAGATCTTGAATGGCTTTGCCTCTGATCCCATGGCTAGCTTTTTCTTTATGGGTTCTTGATCTTGCTTCGATTTGAGACCTGCAATGTAGCAGATGAGAGGAAGAAGGGTGATTTAGAATCGAGGATTCGAAGAGGGTAATGGCTAAATCTGAGGGGATGAGAGAGAGACGAATCTGGGGTTGGGAATTGAGAGCGCCGATGGATGTTTGAATTAATAGGGAGGTGAGAGAGAGAGGGGGGATGAATTGATGAAATCAGTGGACCACCGACATGGCAGTCCGCGGAAAGCTGAATGCCGTCCAGTGTGATTCAAGCTCAACCCAGCTGCACTGGATGGCGTAATTGTAAACCCTTTCTTAACTAATGATCTTCGCTAGATAATTAAATTTTTTTAATAAAGATGCATTATTTAATGTATTGTAATTTATTGATTTTACAAACATTAGAAAATTTTTAATATTAAGGGTAGTAAGAAAACTTTTATTTTCAAATTTTTACAAAAGAAAAACGGAACAAATATATTGAGACAGAGCTAGCATACACTAGAAGAATATATCATTCAAGAAAACTACATCAGATTAGTAAGTTTTTATCTATAAAAATTAAAATAGTTAGATATATAGATTCCTTTCGTAGAGTGAGGAATCAATGTCAAATAAAATTAGTCTTTTTGATATGAAGACTAAAAACTTGCACTTGTTTTGATCGATTGTGTATGTAAGAATTGTATGGCAAATTATAATTACCTAATAAAACAGGTAGATATATAGATCTCTTTCATAGAGTGAGGAATCAATGTCAAATAAAATTAGTCTTTTTGATATGAAGACGAAAAACTTACACTTGCCGGATATAGTCTACGATCTAGTAGCTAAGGATATGTGTGCTTACCTAGACAATCAATCAATATAACCCCCTTCTTTGGTGATTCAAAAAAAATAAAATACCAATACTCCAAAAATTCCGTCACCAAGTGAGGTATGGGAGGTGTAATGTAATAATCTTATCCCTAAATTGCAAAATTATAGAGAGAGTAATTTGAATTGACTCTAGATTTAAAAATCATAAACTACCTACTACTCCATAGAAATGGAACAGGGGAAGTTTAAAAAGGTATTTTACTTTATTTCGTACAATTAAAGTTGAAAAAAATAGTCCAAACTCATATTTTTCAACTATCCAAATTTAGGACATAAAGATTATTTAAAGGAAAATTTACTTAATGGTGTTGTTCAAAATAGCACTTATCAATTGAATGTCTTTCTTTCCTAATGGTGATCTTTTTGTCTTAAGCAACTTTTGAGGCAACATATCATGTCCTCCCAAAATTACTATCTTGCCCTTAATGAAGTACTTTTTATTGGATGGAAAGACTGAAGAAGTAGTTGGGCTCTGAAACTTGCCAAAGAAGGTTCCCAATACAGAGGACATCAAGCTTAGTTCAACCCCTTAGAATCCAAAATTGAGAGGGAAAGAAGTGGGCGATCGTGGGTTGTGAAGTTCAGATGGGGAAGGGAGGTTGTATTGGCGTAGAAAATTTTTTATATTGGTGAGGGATCAAAAGGGAATGAGGAGATCGGAGGAGGAATTGAGGGTTAGGAAAGAGTTACGCAGTTGAAGAAAATTGGGTTGTGGAAGCTGACAAGGGAAGTTACAGGTGAGCACTGTGCATGTGTGCATTCGCAAAACTTTGGATTACGCCTCTCAATGAGGAGATGGGTTTACTTCTTCTTTACAATGTAAACAGGTAAGTTAACTGGATATGTAATTTTTGTAGTTGTATTTCTAGTGTGGCTCTATTGATAAGACTGTGATGCATGTGCTCCCAATGTTGCTTATATGGTATGCAAAGAGTTGCACTTGTAATGTGGACGTTTATAGTGGTTAACCCGAAGATGTGTAGTGAATAACCCAGGATAAGTATGAGAGGTTGGAATAGATGTTAGTAATTGTAGCGAGATTGTCATGCATGTGCTCCGTGCTGTAAAGGTGTTTGTTTGATATGCAAAGATTTGCACGTATTATGGTCATTTATAGTGGTTAACCCGGATATCTGTATTACATAACCTGGGATAGCAGTAGAAGGATTAAATGGATTTTTACAGTTGTATTGACTTCATGTTATTTATAGTTGTTAACCCGGATATCTTTGTTAAATAACCCAGGATAGTAGTTGGAGGATAAAATGAATGTTTGTAATTGTAGTGTGGTTCTATTGATGAGTTTGTAATGCATTGTGTGCATACAAATGATAATTGTGATAACCTAGGTTATACACAGTAAATCGAATGTCGGTGCTATTGACGTAGCGAAGGTAAGGGTTAATTGTGATGTAATTTGTGTAATTTATTGGTTGTAATATTTTACAGAAGTTATTAAATTAGAGTTAGACATGGCTTATGATTAAGAACAGTAAAAGTTGATTTTGGTTGTGCTATGTGATGGCAAAGTGGGAAAAATGTAAGCCTTCAAATGGGAGAATGTGGGGAGAACATGCATTTACTATGGAGAAATTGGGTTTGCATGATGTGAGTATCTCATAAATTGCAATTGTCTATCCTAGGAAAAGCAGTGTGAATTATTTTGCCCAATGGATCCCCCAAATTGTAATTGTATATTGTTGGTTAAGCACTATGTTTTCGAACAGTTATGCAAAATGTGAGTTTCCCGAAAATTGCAATTGAATGTCCTAGATTAAACACTCATTAGGTATGTCAAATGTATTTTCAAATGTGAGTATTTCAGAAATTACAATTGTATAACATTGAATGGGTATGTGAATTGTGTTTCCAAATGTGAGTGATTCTGAAATTACAATTCTATAACCCAGGTTGAACACTGATTATATGAATTGTATTTCCAAAATGCATCTCAGAAATGCTAATTGTATATCCAATGGTAAACACTAAATGAGAATGTGAGTTGATTTGATAAACACTAGTTTCCCAAAAGTTGGAATTGTTGTACCCCGTATTAAACACTGAACAGGTATGTGAATGTTTCCAAGTTGTGAGTATCCCAAAAATTACAATTGTACATGTCAGATTAAACACTTAATAAGTATGTGAATTATGTTTCCAAAATGTATCACAAAATGCCTAATGGTCCCACAGTAAATCGGTACGTAAATCAATTTTGGTAAATGGTAATATCCCAAAAGTTGAAATTTTACATTTCAGGGCAAACACTGAAATAAGTATGTGAGTTGTGTTTCCAGATGTGAGTATTCCAAAAATTACAGTTCTATATCTCAGGTTAAATACTAGATAGCTATGTAAATTATATTTTGAAAATGTAGCCTACAAATGCCAATTATATGTCTCAAGGTAAACACTAAATAGGAATGTGAATTGATTTTTGTGAATATTAGTATCCCTGAAATTGCAATTGTATATCCCATATTAAACACTGAATATGTTCATGAATTGTTTTTGCATAATGTATCCCAAAGGTTGCCATTGTATTACCTTTGATGTAGAGGATGGGGATAATAGCTATTACATAATGTATCTTACAAATGACAGTATATTATCTCATGGTGTATACTGATAGATGAAAAATCTTGTTGCATGTGACTATCCTGGGAAGTGCAAATGTATAACCCATGATATATACAATAAATAGTACTGCTAATTTGTACTTTCCCCATAGTGTAGTTGAATGTACTTGATGCATGGGTGTGCTCGCTCTTATTTGGTGGATCTTAGAATGATGTATTATGATGATATCATGTAAGAGTACAATGAAGTTTAGACGTGCCTCAAAACGACGTGTCGGGTCATCTGTGCAGAACGGAGAGAGATCGTCATATGCTGAAAGTCATCTGAAGGGGTATGTAATGGATAGGGAGTTGCAAATACCATCGGGGACTGAATTTTTGTCTAAGGAGACACAGGATAGTACGGAGAACAGTGTATCATTTGTGAAGGAGAGTTGTGCAGATGTTAGAGTGTTTGCTTTCCAACAAACATACATAGTCATCTTCCTAGCACAACCCTCTCCTCCAACGGCATTTTGTTCTTCTATTATGGTCAACACTAACAATCAATTGTAAATGCACACATTGTTTTCAGCACCAATTCCACACTAAATATGTACCAACTTTACAGCCTAAAAAATCTACTTCTAACTTCATATATCACATTAACCCGGGTTATATCAAGCACCAAACTGGATTCACCACATCACTAGCACATGATACAGTATTCCTCAAGTGAATAACTTTCTTCTGTGCATACAGATAATGATTCATTATCCAAATACATTAACTGCACACCACGATTACACTCAAATTACACACTACACGTGCATAATTAACTTGGGTTATTCAAAACACATTTATGCGTTAACCGCTTCGAATCACGATATTAAAACATCACCGCCTTACTATCATCTCGAGTTATTGACATAGATATTTGGGTTAGTCACTATAAATGATCACATAATAAGTCCAAACCATTGTATATCAAATAAGCTAACTTTGGAGCACGTGCATAAGACTCATTAACAGAATCATACTATAATTACAAACATCCATTTAATTTGCCAACTGTTATTTTGGGTTCTTTAATACAGATATCTGGATTAACCATTATAAATGACCACTTAATAAGGGAAAACCTTTGTACATCAAATAACCTTGGAGCACATGCTTGAGACTCATCAACAGAACCACACTATAATTACAAACATCCATTTCATCCTCCAACTGCTTACTTGGGTTATTTGTTACATATATCCAGGTTAGTCACTATAAATGACCATAAGAAGTGCAAACATTTGCATATCCAATAACCTTGGAACATCCATGTCATTAACATAACCGCACTACATTTACAAACATCCATGTCATCCTCCTACTGTTATCCCGGATTATTTCATACAGATGTCATGATTAACCGTTACAAATGACCAAATAAGAAGTCCACACCGTTGCATATCAAATAAGCAACATTGGAGCACATGCATCACAGACTCATCAACAGAAGCACAATACAATTACAAACGTCTATTTTATCCAAGCCCTAACTAACCTCAGCTAAACGAACCCTACATATACATCAACATGCAAACCGTAATCTTACAACAAATGTCTCCCTTCTAGTACAATGATTGAAAATCCAAAGAATCTCCACATTCCCCTATTCACAAATGAAATTCAATCACAAAAACTATATAACCATTTAACTTACCTGTTTACAATGCAAAGAAGAAATAATCACATCTGCTCATTGACAAGCGCAATCCATAGCTTAGCAAGGCACCACAAGCACAGTGTTGGCCCTCAACTTCACTTCACAGCTTCCACAACCCAGTTTCATTCAACTTTACATCCATTTTCCAACCCTCAATTCCTCCCCAAATTCCCTCATTGCCTTTTGATCCCTCGCAAATATGAAATATTTGCTACACCAATACAACCCTCCTTTTCCATCTTAAGTTTACAACCCACCCTCGAACGCCTCTTGCCCTGTTATTTTCGAATTTTCAAAGGTGAACCAAGTTAGGTGTATTTCATTTTGCGAACTTTCGTTGCCAAGTTTTGAGAACCCAAATACGTCTGTTGAGTTTACAAGCCACCATCGCCCATCTCTTTCTCTCCTTCTTTTGGATTTTAAGGCGTTGAACTGAACTTGGTGTCCTCTGTTTTGGGAATCTTCGTCGGCAAACTTCAAAGCCCAGCTACTTCTTCAGTTTTTCCCTCCAATAAAAAGTACTTCATTAAGGGCAATGCAGTAATTTTGGGTGGACATGATATGCTGCCTCCAAAGTCATTCCAGACAAAAACAACACCATTAGGAACGAGAGCTTCCAATTGGTAGGTGTTATTTTGAACAACACCATTAAGTAAATTTCACTTATTTAAACCGTTTGCCCCTGCAGAAGAAATACCATTGCGTAAAGGGCATTTTAAAAACAAATTATGGGAATTAGAAATCTCTGTTTGGCCCAGTGTCCCTCGCCTCATGTCCCTTAACCAGCCTACCTTCTTACAGACCCAAAGGGTTAGTGAGATTGGACCTGACCCAAAAATATTTGTGCATCAAGAAAGTGTGTGTGTGTATGTGTATATGTATGTATATGTATACACATACACACACACACACACATATATATATATATATATATATAATATTATATACATATATATATATATATAAAGAGAGAGAATGTGTGTGTGCGTATATATGTTAGAAGTATATTCTTGCATGAAAAATATATCAGAATTATTTTCACATTTTTCTACATAGTAACTAATGTTATTAGTGTATGTATAGTAATTTTTATCATCTAAACACAAATACAAGCTATCATCATAAACATAAAAAAAACATATATCTGCGTAATTTTCCTATTAAAGTATTGATTTTTTTATGATGACCACCTCATCGACATCGTTAATCAACAATAGTTTTATTTGTCGCTCACACATTGTTTTAAGAATGGATCACATTAACGTGACAAGAACTTATCCATTTAACCATGAAAAGAGATCTTACTACAACATGACTCTAGAGACATTTATGATTATCAAAGAATAATATGCGAGCTTGATCGATGCAATATAACATTCATTTGGAGCTAGCATTTTAAAAGCGACTGAGATGTTATCTACATTACCTACTCAAGTGATACAGTTCTGTTTCAAATTTGTAAGCATAGAAAAACTTGTAAAATTTTATTGAAGTCAAAAGTATTGTGTAAATTATTTTGTTGAATCTCAATATTTCAAATTCTTCAACACTGAAATTCAAAAAAAAAATGTATAAATTATTATGTCAAATCTTTATTAGTATTTTGCAAAGTTAAAACAAATATCCATAAGATTCAGTCTTATCCTTTAATTCGTGCTACGAACTCATAAATTTATTTCCATGCAATAAACATTTTTTAAATATTGAATTATCATTAATAACATATCGATCATATCTTATAAAAGTGCCCGAGTAGATTATTAGTAATTTGATGTTTATGCTTTATTATTATACATGGGGGTGTTTGGCAACAGTTTTTCATCCAAAAAAAACTTTTTTGACCAAAATTAGGTGTTTGATCGAATAAAAAAATCAATATGGGTGTTTGGTGAAAGAACTTTTTAGAAGAGCTTTTTGGGTTTAAAAAGTTAATTTGAAAAAGCTAATTCTATGAGCTTTTTGAAGAACGTTTTGAAGATTTAGTTTTTTGCCTCACAACGATATCAGAAACAGCTAATTTTACCAAACAACTAATTCAAACAGCTAATATAAACAGCTAATTTATACAGTTAATAGTTAACAGCTAATACAAATAGCTAACAACTGTTTGTTAAGTAGGATCATGGTCTTATCAACAACAATTTTGCAAAAAATGAAGATCTTAGTAGGTCTATCACAAAATTATATAGTGCTACATCCATCTCAATAATACGAGCAAACAGAAAAGATACGGCACCATGAAAATATACTATCATAAATTTGTGTGATTAGATAATAATTAATATGAGGTAGACAACTGAAAATTTCATCTCCAAACATATTGTTGATAATTCATCAATAAAAAAAAACATTTTTTACCAATAATTTGTCAAAAATTGAAAACTCCTCCAAATAAGATCTCTAATATTTGATAATTTGATGCGTTGTCAATTAACATGAACCTATAAAGAATAAATATAAACTTAAGACTTCTCAAATTACTAAAATAAAAAAATATATTAATTAATTCAACTGATAAAATCTATAAAAGTTAATATCAAATATATGAGTTTAAATCTAACATAATATTACACTTTGCATCTCTTTTACATGCGCACAACCAAATAAAAAAAACTCAAATGAAACTATTTTTTTAAGTTCAAATATTAGAAAAGATAGCTCACACCAAAACACACCCCCCCCCAAAAAAAAAAAAAAAAGAGGAAAGGATGAGTAGTGTGATCTGGTGGTGAAGTCGAGGCCCAACCCATTCGAAGCTACTATTGTGCTACGTTGACAGGCTGACGGCTTAAGGCGAAAGGGTGGTGGCCCCGGCAAAGTCAACTTAACTCGATTGCCATTTGAATTGCCTCGCCTTTGTCCTCCTGTTTGACACACACTGACACACGGCTAGTCTTTCTCTCTCCTCCAAATTTCGGGTGTCAACTGGGGCATGTGAAGGTGGTCTCTTTGTCGGGACCGGTCCCCCTTCGTCGGATCCCCTTGAATTCAGTGTCCGGGTCGGATTCCGGATCATCTCCCGACACTTGTCCACGTACCCGCCCCCCATTGCCTTCCGAATCTTACCCACCCACGTGCCCCTCGTTTGGAATTGTGATTACGATTATCTCCGTAGTTGTACTCTCGTTTATTTAGATAGATGTTATAGTGTTTGTGAGCATCAATTAATTAATTAAATTTTAAAAATAATTATTATGTATTATATTATATAATTATCTGGTACTTAATTTTCTCTAAAATAATATTTGAATTAATTTTCACCAAATATATTTTTTTTTGTCAAAGAACATGCAAATTAAAACACGCCTATGTAAGATTTGTACTAATGGTCATCTCTTTGGCAATAAATTTATATATTGCAAGTTAAATTAATCTGATACCAAAAGATAAAATGAAAATAAACCTTATTAGTTATTACGGTCCATGAATTACATCAGGCTGGGAATGTCATCAGATAAAAGATGATTTAGAAGACATCCCTATCATTATTACTTATTATATCAACAGATTCAATGTCTTGAAAGATTTATGCTCGAGATGTTACAATTAATTATCCAACTTTTTTTGGCAACTACCGATATTAATGGACTTAAAAGATTTTATTAGAACAATAAATGAATAATGTATAAGACACAACATCAAATCCTTCTGGATGTACTGATGATCTTATTTACCAACTTTCAAAGTTTATCTAATTTGTGTATTTATTGTTTTTTTAAGAAAAATTCTCTAGATACATAGTCATATATACAGCTGATAAGGCTCTTCCTCTTTTCTTTTCTTTTTTCATTCTCGCACATAATTTTTCCACAATTTCATAATACTTTATATGTCCAAATGAAGAAAACAGAATTTTTAACAAAGTTAAATAGTCAATAGATAATTTAGTTTGGTGGAACAATGTAAATTTCTTAATCAGTATTCCGTTTAATAATTATTTAAAATATCAGTCGAGAATTAAATATTTATAAATCAATGAAGTAGAAAAAAGTGGCGAAGGGACATATATCTAAGCGCCAGAGAATATTAATAACACACATGACAGTTTAATTCGTTGCCATAATTAATTAATATTTCCCTGCGTTATTCTCTTAATTAATAATATCGGTCCACAGGCCACTTAGCTTAATTAGAATTAGGTGCCTCTTTGTTTTTTATTTTGGGGGATTTAATTAGAATTAGGTACTTAGAACCTAGCTACACAATTACTTATCTGTAGTACCGTCAGTGGCGCAGATTCAAAAAATATTCTTTGTGGGGTCCATCAACAGTGGACCCTCACACATATTCACGAATAAATTAAATACGGTAAAAAAAGAACAATAAGAAGAAGTCTATATAAGATTTGCATGCCAACTTTATGCGGTTCAACTATACTACTATTTTTTTTCTCACCCTAACTTAACATATAAATATTAGAGATTTTTTGTTTCCCCACTGGGTTTCATAGACCCACTACCTTAGTGGTAGATCTGCCATTGTGCAATGCATGCACATTCAGTGATCACTGATCAGCATTAATTCACCCATAGGGGACTATCTATCTTGTATCAATTAATTTAAGATTATATTGGGAGTAGCAGATTTATATTTCACATTTTTTAAAAAAAATTACTTATGAAAATTTTAAAAATCTCTAAAGATACAAAATATGATATTCATAAGTCAAAATTAGTGGATACGAATGTTATGAGAGTACTAACATATATTGATTTAAGTAGCTGTATTTATATTTTTTAAACAAGGTCTTGAGTTCGAATTTAGGGAATGAAGAAAAATATAAGATGAAAGAGCTTTATTCATTTCTAAACCAATAGTAATTCGACTTAATAAAAATAGAGGTCCAAGATCTCCACCCAAAAAAATATATACTTGTGGAAGCATATTTGATTTTTGCAGCATTTATAGATTATTTGTTGCAGCATTTATGAATCATAGGTTATTTGCTGCAAGTACTCTGACTATTGTCACATAACAAGACCAACCCCAAACCATTTACATGTATGGTTTTGCTAGATTATGGTCCTTACTTAAATATACGTTTCAATTCTAGCTAGTTAAGCAGCAAAATATGACCAAACTTCTCATCACATGACGCTTAATATGCTTTTGTCTCTCTATAAGATAAGGCCTCTATATAAGGGTCCCTAGTATTGTCTTATAAGTTAACCATGCATATCAAAGGCCTTGTAGTTTTGCTCAAATCCATAGAGCAAGTAGATGAGCAACTGGCTCTCGCAAGGAGTTTGTTGAGTTCTTCATCTATGAAATAAGAACTACTTTGATTGCACTCCAAATCCCTTGGCATCTGATTTTCTCATGATCCTCATCCTCTTGCATGATTCAACAAACATCCTGTTCAAAATTGGAATTTGGAACACCCCGTTAGATCAACTCTTCATCGTTACAACATCTCACAAATTCGAAACATTACACACATATTATCGGTACGTAGTCCAATAGAATTGTCCGTGTTGAGTCACCCATGCATTTGGCCTGACTCGGTAAAATTATCGGCTTGTTCGATCAGCTTGCACCAATTCAGCTGGTTAAATTAGGCTGCTTCATACTACATGTTAATTTAATTATCAAATTAAACAGTCTGAAGTAATCCATCTAAAACATCTAATTAGCATTTAATTATGATTATCAAAAAATGAAATCAATACTACTCAACAGAAATTTAAAAGATTTAATCATGATGCTAAAAGAACAGCAATGATCTAAAATAGATCCCAATGTCTGCCGGGGTTGATTCGTAGGTTCTGACTTCTGAGAGCATAATTAAGAATATAGCCAATAGAGTACTGTTTATGTGGGACAACATGATGAAACTGCGTGCTCAATTATTTTGTCCAGTAGAGAAATTTACACGCAATTGCAACATGAAATAATTCTTCTTTCACTATTATTGTTGTTATTATATTATGTACAAATACTGCTATTTTTTTTTTAATACCCAAAAGTACAAATAAATTGTACAATATAATTATGTTTGTGCTTCAATTTTGTCGGCAAAATGTGGTCCAGATATCTTTGCTTTCATTTATTTGTTTTTCTATGTTTAGATTGCCTCTGGCAGCCAGTTAGGGGACAGGAAAAAAAAGAAAAGAAAAGAAAATGGCAGCTCGAAGAGGGCATAATATATGGAGAAATAAAATTATGATCGTACAAAAAAGAAATAAATTAAATTATGTGTGGGTGATGAAGAAAAAAGTCTTCCTAGTCTGTACGTGGAAAAGCCAAATAGATGAATCAAAATTTGTTTCTAATTTGAAATTTAGTTTCTGATGCGACTTCTAGAGTTAATATTAGGGCAAGTTAGATACATGCTTCTTTTTACGCTGGATTATTAGATAAGTTTGTTAGGTCATCCTCATCTAGTGAAATGAGTTTCAGTGGTGGAATCAAACATTTCCAAAAAAATGAAACTCAATGTTTGTAACTACATGAACATACAGTAAGGTATGCAAGGCGGAATGGAGTAGCATTCCTTCCCTCATTTCATTTTCCTTTTTTTATATTTTTTTATTTTTTTCCTTAAAAATATTATTCAATATATTAAAAAACAGATTGTGTGTATGAGATGAACTCTATGACAAATATTAATTTAATTATCTAGGAATGAGTTCCATTTGTTGAAAAAAATGATAGAATAAAAATTTCATAAAAATAGAACTTTTGCTGATGTGGCAAGTTTGAGTTCCAATTTTTGGAACTCAGACTGAGAATGCTCAATTGTTTGGTCAGATGTTAATTCTTAACTGTATTAATTATAAGATACTAAAGAATTTAGATAATGTGTTCGCAAATAAATCTCGCTAAAATAGCAGTTAAAACAATTTACATAGCTTATTGAAAGAGACAAGAATTATTTATCAAATGTAAAGTAGATATTGAGAATATTTCAAATTATTCACCCAAACTACAAGACCATATAAGCTTGTTACATGAAATGCGCCAAATAAGCTATCCTCGACAAAAAGGAACTGTTTTCAATAATTTTATCCCTTTGAGAAGGGGGAAAAAATTCATTTAACTGCCTGATGTTGCTTTTATATCAATTCAACCTAAAATTATTATTGCTAACTTTCGAATAAGATGTTTTATAGACTATTACTTTTTTGCAAAATGATAAGTGTCTTGTTGCAAGACACTTCATAATAAGTGTCTTGTTTTAACTAAAAAATCATATTATTATGTATTTAAATTTTAAAAATGCTTGAATCGAATCGTAGAAGCATATTACAACTTATAAATTGTATAAAATCATCTTTTTATCCATAATTTATCACATTTCTACAATACGCGTATTATATATACTTGCAGATAGGGTTAATGCGACTAGGATATTATTTAATATGTTGTCGGCATAGCCGACAAATATTTAAGATTAGCAATTCATAATTAAGTATAATTATTGAAAAATTTGTGATTTTAAATCATAAAACATGCTATAGTTTATGATAAGATAAGACATTTAAGAGTATCTTACAACAAGACATATATCACTACCCTACTTTTTTTAAATATTGCTTTAAGGATTTTTGCGTGGCCTCTTATCTTCTCCTGTGTCTTATATATAATTTTCTTGTATAAAAAAAAATAAAAGTGCTTAATTAAATTTTATATTTGATTCGCAATCATCAAATAAAATAATGAAGCTAAGAGATGAAAAAGGAACTTACTTCCATGGAACATCTCCAATAAGGAGCCAATCACCATCCTTGTCTTCGTATATCGGAACGTACTCAGCATTTTCCGCATCTTTCATTGCCTCTCCTGTTAAACACATTTATTTAAAAATAAGCGAATGTTAACCATGCATACTGATTTTTTTTACTGTTTTACTATTACCATATTTTTCACCATGATCTTCTTTTGTCTTTTTGCAAAAACAATTTTTGGAAGACATTTGTGAAGAATAGTCAAATCAAAGTTTAAAGCATGTACCATAAAAATTTTAATATATATAGATTAAAAACTACACGACACATTTAGGTAAATAAATAATTTAATATTTGTTTCTCTTAATAAATTATCGAATTTGAGTCTTATTATTTAAGAAAATCTAATTTAGGAAGTTAGATTCCTTATATTATATATGACCCAATTCTTATTTCAATTTCAATTACCAGAAGATCAAAGACTTTTAAAAAGTAGTATTAAAAACTATGTTCACATAAATATAACTGAATTAACAAATATATGTATATAACGTTTAAAACTCTGCAAGCTCTCAAATGTACAACATATTTGTCAAATCCAACAATAACAGGGGTCGTTGTTACTAATAATACATGCCGATAATTTCAAACAAGACATTTAACTAAATGAATGTTGGACTAGTGCGTGCTCCAATGAATGTAACGTTGGGTTAATTAGCACTTCAACAATTTATAATCGACCACTATTTGATCCGGTTCACATTACAATCCAAACATTCCTATACTGCCCTCCCGTTGAGACCAAAGGTCCAATATAATAAAAGTATGACTTACCAAGGGTAGAGCAAGCAAAGAGCTTCTCAACAGCAGCAGCAAGATCAAAGTAATCCTTAAAGTCACCAACATCAATTTTCCTAAGGATAGGCACCCCATCCTTACTTATCTTCACCAACCTCTTTGAATAACTACCATGACCACCATGAGCCTCCATGCACTCCTTCTCACTTCCGATGCTCCTCTTTCGGTACGAGCACACAGGGGGCCACCCTACCGCCATGCTCTTGTGGCTCCCCTTGGTGCCGGCACCTTGCTGCTCGGTCTCCAAAAACACCCTCTTCCTCTCATTCTTCTGATCCCTCTCGGAATCAGTCTCTCTGCTTGTCTTTGTCCCTCCCGGGAGCCCCAACCTTAACTCTGTAATCTCGAGTTCAGATCCCACCAGCGTCCCCATTTCCCCCTCTTCCCCAATTTCTTGATATCTCTTTATTTTTGTGTTTTGAGATGAATGAACGTGTAGGGTTGAATTGGGGTATGAGAATGGCAGGAGGGTGGTTCGTTTTATAGTAGGGAAGAAGGAGAAAAAGGGCAAAGCATGGAATTTGTCATCAATTAGTCAATGACACAGAAAAGTGGTCGGTCACTTGAGGGGCAAAAGTGGGTCCCCCAATCTTCTTTTTTTTTTTTAATTAAAAAAAAAGAGGATAATATGTATGAATGGTTAGGTAGGTTAACATGTAAATAATATAAGGTTCCTCTGTAATCTATATAATGTATACGTATAGTATTTGTGGGGCGCACACGAGGATACCGTAGGGCGCTTCATGTTTGGTGATTATAGTAGGGAACTTTTATTAATACTCATTTTGATATGGCGGATGGGGACATAGGCATGTGATTTTTTGGCCCTTATTCTTAGGGAGACTATGGCATTTGAGCCACCGAACTTAACTGGTGATAGTGCCTAGATTGACTAGGATCAATCTGCTTTATTAAAATTATCGTTATAAGTTGGTTCAAATGATTGTGATAAGACAAATTTAATTTAAACAATCTACGTATTATTTAAACAAAAGTTCTTATTTAGCAAAAAAGTTCCACTCTGTAGCAACCTTTTGAACCAATTTAACAATAACATCAACTCCTTATTGTGTAAATTCTGCTTTCATGGGATCTGATAAAATCTCAATATAGGCAGTCTTATATTTCAAAACATTCCTATCAATGGAGAGAATGCTTTCAAAAGACTTCAATAAAAAAAACATTTTAGAAAATATTTTACTATTGGAAATCTTTTGATCAACAAAAGTTAATAGACACATGTAATAATAAAGTCAAACAGTCTTCATTATGAGAAAACAGCAAATAAGAGATAAGCACGGTACCTTAATCAACATGAGGTGAGAGGCGAACAGTCCGACCAAGATTATAGTACTATTATTAATCCAAAGTGCACCAGCAAACACAAACTAAAATAATAATCAATACAATACAACAACCCCCTTCCAAAAGCCAAGGGAAAAGACGAAGCAAGCAAACTACAAGATATTAACTTTAGTGTATTCTATCAAACTGATATGATGTGTGATTGTTACACACAAGCATGATTGTTACACACAAGTACACGTTGATGAACATCAGTACAGTTGCTACCCTGACTAATCGACCTTGACTTGGATGTTAAGAGCGTTCTCAGTCGCAGTTTCATTTTTTGGAATTCAAATTTAACATATCCGTAAAAGTTTTAATTTTTTGGAACTTATATTTAGTCACTTTTCCAACCCATAGAACTCCAATTAAAATTATCTAATAAAAGAATTTATCATGGATCTACTTCATAATACACAAACCCTTTTTTAATCATATAAAAATTATATATTAATCTCCAAAAACAAAAGAAAAAATTGAAAATATATTGAAAAATCAAAAGGTTGCCTCGCTTGGTGGAGCCGGGCAGAGTTCCACCACGCGTGGCACTCATCTGCTGCTCCTATGGCATGTGGACACATGGTGATAGTGGGGCCCGCGTTCCTCTTCCGAACGGCTGGCTACGGGGGCTCTACTGAAGGCAAAAATATCTTGTAGCGTACACCATGTTAGTAAAAACTTAGTATCTATTTAATTTTTAATTTTATCATTGAAATTTCTTATTTTTATAATGATATTTTTTTATCCTGTTTTGCCTACATCATGTTAGTAAAAACTTAGTATTCATTGTATTAATATACTTAGAATTATTGTATAAGTTTACATTAATGTATATAGTTTAGATATTCCTATTATTATATTGTATTTTTTTACCTAAAATTTCTTAATTATAAGTTACAGAACGGTTTCAAATTATCTATCTTTTATCCCCTTCATTTATGTGTTTTTTTTGGGTTTAACCAAAGGTATCCACCGTCGATCGTAGTGTCTAATTCACTCGCCCCGCGAGCTTCACTTAAGGGTAAAGGGTTGGCAAAGAATTGCTTTCCATTCCCAAAGATTAAGGATCGAACCCCTGACCAATTAGTTAAGGGATGAAGTGACCTACCACTATGCTATAACCCCTTAGTTAAAATGCAAGTAGCAGCCCCCTTCATTTATGTGTTAATAACAAGATATAACTACGTGATGAACAAATGATTGTCGCATCAACAATTTGAGGTTCAAAATGCTTCTGTGTAAATAGAATATTAGTCAATTTTTCTCATACATAGATAACGCAACATGATTACATTTTTTATGGTCATTCCACCTTAACGTGGAAGATGGCATTTCAATCTGGACAAGGTTATGCAATTATCAATTTCATCTTTTAAATTTTAGAATGGGATGTCAATGGGCACTGCTCTTTCAGCCCGATTTCCTCTTTCAACACGGTGTGAATGCGTCATCTAGTCATGGTTAGAGTGTTTTTTCATATGAACAAAACTATAGAGTTTGCATATGAATATATGATGTTCCTTCTTTTGAAGCCTGATCTACAGACTCTCACTATAAATTATTATTTTCTGTATCTAAGGCGCTGTTCTTTTCATTGGTAAATCCTAATTTACCAATTTTAATTAACTTCAATCCACATCAACCCAGTTTAACTCGTTTCACCCATTTCAATTAAAAAATTAAATACCACTTCAACCAACTTTAAACCACTTTCCACTGTTTGAATCAACTTCTACCAATCATACAAGAAAGGAAAAAAAAATCAATCCACTTCAACCCACTTCAACAAAAAAATATCAACTTTAACCAACTTCAACCCACTCCTATCAATCTCAACCGACTTCACCCATTTTTACCAACCCATATTTTCCAACGAAAGGAGCAGACCCTAAGTACTAGTTTGAGAGTCTTCTATTTTAACCAGTCTATTTTAGTTTTATTTGCATTGTAGAACATATCTTCTTCTTCAAGACATGATTTATCTCGTTAACATACATGACTCCATCACAAAGTTATATACTTAGATAGGAGACTTCGAGACATAGCGATTGAAGTTAACAGTTCATATGTCTGTAGAAGTTTTATAAATATGGAATATGATTTCTGATAGGTCATCATGAGGTATAAAGTTTTGATTTTGACATCGCTTATACAAGTTGTATATGATGATATCCATGTATGGTTTTGTAGGCAGAATTAAAAAAAAAAAATCCTAATTTAATTTAAGACAACAAAATATAGATAGATCAAGTTCATACCCTAATAAATTATATGTGGAGTGCTGTACGTATATAGACAAGAAAAGCATTAACATGATAATCTTGGTGTAGGAATATAACAAAATTTCACATCACCTCAAGTTGTCCTCTCAAGAACAAATAGAATTATCAAATTAAAATCAACATGAATAATATATGGCACATTGTCAGTAAAATCGGGTTAAACCAAAAATAGTTTGGTTCAAGGCTCTCGATACAGCAGAAAGATATCTATGTCCCACAAAAATAGTCTCTGTGCATGATTTTTAATATACAAATTAAAAAAAGTCTTTGCATAGTTAAGTGTAGACAACAACGTTCCACTATACGTGCTCCAACTCAATTAATTGAAGATTTATTCACCATGATTATTCTAAGCCAGCTAAGGAAACTATGCAGGTTTAGGCCCCATAAATTTGTGTATCCAATACTACATCCACAACTATCATGACAAATAAACCAATTCCCATCAAGATCAAATTAAGATCAACAATGACATTATTATCGCAATAGAAACTTGAACATAGTGATAGTCGGTAAATTAATTGAAGATGAATGTGGGTTACTTTGTTGATTTACTTTGTTAAAATAAATCAATTTTCATCTATTTAATTTGTGGATCTAGAATTATTTAGTTTAGATCTGACTTAAAATGTTGAGATAAATCATTTGGGTCTATTCCAAGTTATATAATTCATTCTTTTCTGGTTTTCTACCACATGATGTGCCTCACGAAAAGAGGAACAACCATGGACCAGATTTGTCATGACTAATTAAATTGTAATAACTGTATTAGATATTATATAGTTAATTAAGGTTTTTTCTGCTTCAACTTACCTACTTAATTTCATCTTGTGATCTCTACCTTCCTTTAATTTGATCTTAGTTAATGTCCTAGTGTCCTACCATTCTTGGGGGAGGGGGGGTCGCAAGAATCACAATATTTTGGGTGTATTTGGTAGGATTGCAAACTATTTTCCTAGAAAAGTATTTTTCATGTAAAATGATTTTCTAGGTAAAATAATTTTCATCTCATATTTTCAATTGTTTGGTAACATGGGAAATAAAGTTTCTAAAAAATGAGCTTGATTAGCAAAAAATGAACAAAGAAGTTAAAAAAAGGCATATTAGTGAAAAAACAAAAATAAGTAAGATATTTAGAAAAATAAAATATTATATTTTGTTATTTGGGGAATTATATTATAATAGTGGTGTCATCAAAATCAAAATTGTGACAATATGTATATTTATCAATTTTTTTGATCTTATCTACTGCCAACAATTTGATGTTAGCAACGCTTATCGATTTCCCACCTTCGAGTAGGAATCCAAACAAATAAGAGAAAAAATCTAATGAGTTCCTCTATCTTCTTAACCCTAATGATAAAATACATACTATTCTGGATTTTGATGAAATCACGATAGTTAGCTTCACCGTCATCAGTATATCGATATCGGCATCAGGATGATACAGTTTCGCTAATCTTTGATGTGCTGCCTTAATCTTCAAACTATATGTCACTGCCTTAATCTTTGAACCATATGTCGAGAAAATAGACACGGAAGAGAGAAAGAATGCGAAACCATGTGAGTGTCAAAGAAACGTAAAATTAACTTACACTCCATTCAAAGTAAAAATATTTTCCTTCACTTCGGGAAAATGATTTTCATCCCTGCCAAATACACCCTTTAGAAAATTGTAAAAAGGTCATTTTATTTAATATTTAAAATAATTTTCAAGCGAAGTGCAGTAATATTAATCATGCGTTACCTATTTGACAGCATCTAGCTTCTCGATTTAATACAGCTAGCTCTGTTATCTGTGTTATATGAAGACCCTTGCTGACTCTCTTGCGGCCATCCAGGGTCCTATTTCTGACCTTGAATTGCAGTACACCATTGCCGGGTTCCGCCAAAATATCATATTTTGTCACTACATATTTGATGATGTCTAGCAGACACTCTTTTGATGATTTACGGTTGAAATTGACTTTTTATGATCAAAGATTGAAGTTTCAATCCACTAGAGAGGTTCCCACTCATTGGCTTAATTTTGTCAATACAGTCAGCACGGGCAATTCCAATTAAGGAGGCAGCTCTCGATCTCAAATCGGGGAAAATCCAAAGGTGGGCTTTGAAATTGGAATAATAAAAGTGGTGGCCGCAATAACAACCACAAGGGTGGCAATCGGCAGACCAATGCCACCCGGCAGAATGATCAGAATCAATCTGCCAGCTGGAGTACGTCCACTAGTACTGCACTTTGTAATTTCGATGCTTCATTGATCAGTACTGTCAACTCACTTCCCAAGCTCCTAATAGTGTCTTTCAAATTTGTCATGCTCCAGGTCATTCTGCCGAAACTTGCCCTAATTGGTATCAACCTTGTCAACAACCTATGCTCCCTGCATATGCTACTTTCGATCCAGTTGATGCCGGTGACCAAATCTGGTATTCAAACTTAGCTGCCGCCCTGCATATGACACCTGACGATGGTATACTACTCCAGGTCATTGTGCCGCCTTGCATACTTTCAATCCACTTGATGAGATATTATGTCATGCTTCAGGTCATTCTGCCGAAGCTTGCCCTAATTTGTCATGTTGGTGACCAAATCTCCTTATGAAGTTTTATTTGCAAAAGTCCCGGATTATGGTTTTCCTAAACTCTTTGGTTGCGCTTGCTTTCCAAATTTTGTAGCTTCTTCTGCAAATAAATTGTCTACTCGGTCTGTTTCGTGTGAGTTTCTAGGCTAGGCGTGACATTGTAACGAGTACAAATGTTTAAACCTTATTACTAACCGTATGTACATCAGTCGTCGTTATAGGTTTCATGAAAATGAGTTTCCGTTTTCCCAACTCACTTCCCAAGCTCCTCCCATTCATCGGTCTCCATCCTTTGTCTTTTCGATATCATGTCTGTCACCCCTACTTCTATATATGGTCGTTGATCCTCCCTCTTTCCCTATTATTTTCTCACATCAACATTAATAATATTTGGCACATTTTCCGAAAAATCACGTTAAAACAAAAATAGTTTGGTTAAAGGCTTTTGATATAGCAGAAAAATATCGATGTCCCACAAAAATATATAGTTTACTTCCAAAATTAAGTCTGTATGCATGATTTTTAATATACAAAAAAAGTCTTTGCATAGTTAATTGAAGATTTATTCACCATGATTATTCTAAGCCAGCTAAGGAAACTATGCAAGTTTAGGTCCCATAAAATTTGTGTATCCAACACTAGATCCACAACTATCATGACAAGTAAACCAATTCCCATCAAGATCAGAGATCAAGAATGACATTATTATTACAATAGAAACATGAAAAATAGTGATAGTCGGTAAACTAATTGAAGATGAATATGTGTTACTTTGTTGATTTATTTTGTTAAAATAAATCAATTTTCATCTGTTCAATTTGTGGATCTAGAATTATTTAGTTTAGATCTGACTTGACATTGAAATAAATCATTTAATTAAGTCTATTCAAGGTTATATAATATATTCATTCTTTTGTTGTTTTCCACCACATGATGTGCCTCGCGAAAAGAGGAATAAGCATGGCATGGACCGGATTTGTCATGACTAAATTGCAGTAGCCATATTCGATGTTATTTGATGAAGTCCTAAATCAAGTTAATTAAGTAGTTTTTATCATCTTCAAATTACCTATTTAATTTGATCTTATGATCTCTACCTTCCTTTTACACCCCCCAAAAAAAAAACAAAATGCATGGCAACCCGCTAGTGAGAATGTAAGATGTCCTAGTGTGTCCTACCATATACTTCCGGAGGGTTTTCACAACATTTTAAAAAAAAAAAAATTAAAAAGGTCACTTTTTTTAATATTTAAAATCATTTTCAACCCAAGCGCAGTGGCTGTTATATACCTTGTTTAGGATTGGTGACCATGCACTTAATTAGTAGCCATGACAAAATTTAAAATTTTTATGGAAGTTTTATACTTTTAAAAGTGACGCCCATAAGAATTAATTAACATATTTAAAATCTTAACATCAAGAATCATATTTGTTTTCGTAAAAATAAAAAATCACATCAAAAGAGCGAGGACGGGACAAAAAAAATCAGTAGGCTAATCAGAAGATTAAAACTAAAATATGAATTCCTAATGATGATAATATGACTGGATGCAATTAATTCGTGATTACTATGTGTGATTTCATTTGAGGCGCCTTATATAATTTTGTAGGAGCCAATTAATTAATCAGAAAAAGAAACTAAAAATGGATTTACCTTACTAACAAAATGACACATGCATATGGGTATCTTATCATTGAAATCAACTAAGTAAACACAACCTATAAATTGGACATGGCTTAGTCTTCTCAGTTCCCTATACATGCGCTTATTTATGTTAGGCAGAGTTGAATTTGGATTGATTAGTCATTTAGTTAGATTATCTAATCTGGGTTAATAATATGTCTCACTATTAAATTTGATCTAGCGAATATTTCTAAATTGAATACATTTTATTTGGTTTGATTCAAACATAGGAAATCGACAGATAAATTGAGTTCACTTTCCGATGGCACGTTGGGAATCAGGAACAAAAACAAACCTAGTGGATTGGATTGAAAACTTAGCTTGATCAACCTACATATGGGTTTTTACATGCATTGCAGTATTAACTTTCTATTTTAGAGTACAATCTAGTCGAGTTAATTCTCAACATGGTGATCTGTGAGGTAAAATAAGTCAGATTGATCATTCGATCCTAGCTAGTTGATCAAGTCTATTCTTTCAGGCAATTCTAGTGTTCACAATGGATTTGTATTTTTATTTTAAACCAAGGCATGTGCAATTATGCGAGAATAAAATTTTCATAGTATATGATCATGATAGGCAGGTACTTCTAGTTAGATGCTATATGGACCATGCATTGGCCGTCAAGTGTATCTCTAACTAATATAATCAGCGTAGTTAGTTAATTAGTTAGTTAACCCTTGTATCACTTTGACAAGATATGCTAACTAATATAATCCCATACGTTAAGATTCTCATGCCTTGCCTTGCCTTGCCTCTTTGAAATTTCAAGCAAATTTCTTTGATTTTTATCTGGGTCTTGATTCTCTTGAAGCTTAGTTTGTCCCTAAATTAATTAGGGCTAATGTGCCCTTAGGAAGGGGCCATGCTACAAGGAGGACCCTACCGTACGACTTGTAGCCCAACTGTCTGAGAAGCCATCCATGTGGCATTTCACTCAGCCGGCCACGAGTTGGGATATGCAATGGGTGGCTTAAATTAAATTTGTATTTTACCTTTTCTTTCCCTTTTGTTGGGTGAGAGAAAGGAGATTAAGACTAAGTTTTATCCTTAGAAAATTCGATAGGAAAAAAAGTTGAAAAAAAATGAAGGAAAAAAAATAAGGAGAAAGTGTGTGTGTGTGTTTTTTTTTTTTGGTTTGGATTGAGGAGAAAATAGAATTTGGATAAGAAATTTGAATATTGATGAATTACTTAAATCATGTTGATATGATTCAATTAGTGTGAGATTGGAGGAGATTGGAAATTTTTTGGGAAATTTTTTCCAAAATTTCCTGACAATTTTGTAAGGAAATTTTTATCAATTGTTTCTAACAAATTTTTCACCTCATTTTCATCCGTATTTTTTTCCTTTATGATTTTCTCTAAACCAAACACAAGAAAAAAGTTACTTTCTCAATTTTTTTCTTTTTACCAAATTTTCTAAGGTCCAAACGATGCTTAAGTGAAAATTTGTTTATCAAAGATTTTTAACTCAAAGTGGCATAAATGTCTTTCCCCCAAAAGAACCATCAGAGTTCGTATATAAAAAGGTTAATCAATCTTTTAGGTTCGAGTGATACTTGTATCCACTGGTCTCTTGTTGGATTAATCTTTTAAAATAGTAGTTCTTTTTTTTTTGGAGGGGACTAAGAGGAGTTACCAAGGGTATTATAAATAGATGTCATCGGGTTGGTTCTCTGCGCATCTCCTCTACGGACTGTTCGTAATGACACTTAAGTTAAAATAGACCTCCTTATATACGATCAAAGGTACAACTTATACACTCATTAATCTCAACAAATTCCATACAATTTTTATCCTAATTTGAAGGTCATTGGAGTTACTCTATAATGGGGACAATTCGCGAGGCAACAAAGTCAATGTCTACTGGATAGTATTGATCAGGCCAATGCACTAGCTACGCAAACTTTTCATGGTATACTTCTAGCTTCATTTTTAGACATGTTCAGAATAATACTGTGTGTGTGTGTGCAAGTTTTTGGTAACAGGCCCGCTTCATTTCAACGCTCGTGATCATTTTATATGTTTAGGATTTTATCCCGCAAGACAGGACTAAATATCAAGAGTTTATATAAACCCAGAGATCGAAGAGTCCGAAAAACGTGACAAATGGTAAGTACACAAACATGTATGCGTTTTTTTTTTTTTTTTTTTTTTTTGGTTGGTGGCGTCTTTTTTGATTGCCTAGAATCACGTTCACATGCAGGTTTGCCAGCCATGGCCATGGGTTTGTGAAGAAACATCTTGATTGGACCCAACGAAAAAGATATGGAGACGTCAAATCAGAGAAGTTCATAAATACAGAAAGACTACGGTTGAATGAGTGATAATTTTTTCAATTAACACTGTTGTATTTTTTGAAAATTTTTCTTAACGTTTGAGCAATAATTCTCTTTTTCTCCCCCCCTCCCCCCGATGTTGCAAACTTGCAATGAAGCTAACTTTTCTTTGTTTTTTTAAAGTAGAAAACGAGGGGCTCACCCAATAAAAGAAGCTTGATTAGTTTGTTCTCTAGCCAGCCTTTTGTGTGGTATGTATTGCAGATCAATGCATCAATATGTTAATATCGTGTTTCATGTATCGTCCATACAAACACATTAGACATTGTCATCAATCCCAAATTTCATGATCTTATGATAATTTAACGTGTGTTACTCTGTAGCAAAGTCTGCCCGTTAATGATGACTTTCAAATATTAATCTTTTTTGTCTAAATTCATCGTAACAGTTTTATTTGCTCATAACTCTTAGGATAGTGATGTAATTTTGAGTGATGATAAATCTCTTATTAAGGACAATTTCTTTGTTTTTATTCGACGTAAATTAGTGTATTGTATAGTTTGAAATTATTACAAGAAGTAAAATGTTAGCTACCGTAGTGGATATCGATTTTTGAGTTACAACATTAATAATTAACATTAACATATATAAGTATTAATGGACTGATCATATAGGAGGGGAAAAATTGTATGCATAGTATATACTTTTATACTTAAGGAAAATTAGTTGTGACATGCGTAGGGGTAAGACTGCTTACATCTGAATATTTCCAGGCCCCGTATAGACGGGACTCACACTGAAAGATTGTTGTTGTTGTATATCTAGGGGAAATTAGTTACATGCTATAATAGTCAATTTAAATTACTACTTAATTATACCTTTACCCATTTAGTTTTTTTCTGTTTTGATTAATGAACACACTTTGATACGTACGTGCTTGCTATTCCCCACCGTAGGGAAGAACGTAGGGTAATCATACCTCAATTAATAAATAAATTAAATACCATGCTTTATGCATCTCGTAAGTTAATTCTAAGATAAATAACTTCTTTTTTTTTTTGGTTTGGATCATGACTAATAATATATATATATAATTTTGTTTCATTTGTGCATAGATTTGGCCGGTATGACATTCCATTATATTATCTATTATTAAAAAAATATTATAAACGACCCATTTAGTGACCCATTATATTTTAAATCCTACTTGACGCACTAGTTTATATGTTCCAATTATATAAGCTTATTACCAATACTTTATAAATAACAATAATTATTATACATAGTTTTTTATGCAATTTTGTTCCATTTTAAAATGGGTTGTTAGCTTTCTTAAGCTTACAATATATTTTATTAATATGTTTTGATGAAAGACAAAAAAGAATTGATTTATTGGTATATTTATATTTAGACCTACCTTAGTATTTCTATTATTTAATATAATATGATTATAAGTAGATATTGATATAATTGATTTTATCTTTGGGATAATTTAGTATTTAAATTTTAATATGTGATCTTTATATTCAAATTTGATTATGTGATCCTGAGATAATATTATGATTCTCTATATGCTAATACTTTTGAAATAATCATCATTTGCCTTATTATGACAATATATTTTGAGCTTATTCTTTGGAAGGATGTTGATGCTAAGAATCAGCTCTAGCATATCTCTCCAGCAAGGTAAGTAACCGTTGGAATCAAATCATGGACGTTGTAGCAGAACTGCCAGATTCAAGGGGTTGAGATAGGGGATTCAAGGCCTTGAACCAATGCTGAAAATCATCCTTTCTTTCCTTGGAGCAACGGTCACTTTCCTAAAGTTCTTTCAACCTCTTCAACATCATTTGGTTATAAATTAAGAGGTTTTTGCAGCTGGAGAAAGACGCACAAGAATCAGAAAAGAGCAACAACATACACTTGCATACTTTGAGCTTCAAATTGGTATTCACTTATTTGAGTTGTATTGTTCAATATTGTAATTAGGTAGGATATAGAGTTGAAAGGTCAACTCTATCAACGACTTGTTGAAGGGCCAACCTATACCTTGGAACTTATAGTAGGTGTACTCTAGAGTTGTGTAATTCCTCCTAATAAAATTGGGTTAATCTTAGAGTTAGGGAACTCTAGATGGGGACTAAACCTGATTGAGGCTAACCTCGTTAAAAAGTTATTGTGTCTTTTCCACGTTTATCTTTTCGCTCTTTATTTCAATTAATTTGCAATATTGATCACCACTCTATTCACCGCCTTATAGGGTGATTTAACTAGCCAAATCGGGCCAACATGAGTCAAAAGCAGGTCGTCCATGGGCTGACCCAACCCGATCTGTTTATTTGCATAAAAGGCCCAACCCGGCCCAAATGATTGGCGGGCCGACCATGACCCCACCCAGTTTACTTTATAAACGGGTCGGCCCTAATCTGATCTGACCCAGTTCATTGTCCACCCTCAATATATATATATATATATATATATATATATATGACTACCGTACCTAATGTTGTTGTAGATATCACATACTTTTCAATTAATAAATAAATTCATACTTTGTTTTAGGAAAACGATGTCCAATTACATTATACTGTTAAGAATGACGTTATGAAAGTGATGGGAATAATTATCATTCCATATTTGGAAATTCAATGAAAGTGGAGAGGAGACTAGAGCCTAGAAAGCAAAGGAGGGAAAAATGAAGAGGTAATTGTGCAACGTACAGCGTGATGATTTACTATCACATCATTATAATTACAATAATTCGTGTAATTTGCATGTCATGATCGTTAAATCACTATCTATTTGATATAAATACAACTTTTTATGATTAGATTTGATTGGAAATTGTTTCCATATGCCTATGTGTCGTCTTGTATTAGTGAACACTGGTCGATGTAATTTAGAGACCACACACACGTGTCCCCCCTTCCCCCAAAAAACAAGTTAATTAATAAACTGTTGAACCAACCTTGTGGACGTAGCCAGACCACCCACGTGGCTCGTCACTCGCCGTTGATTGAGATATTGAAAAGCTTGGCTCCGGCTGGGAATTGCGGGTCAGCTTGGGCACCGGAGCACGTGAACTCCCCATGGACGCTAATGTAGATAATTATGTCATGCATGTATTTTCCTCATGCATGGCTAATCCGGTATCTAGTGTGGCTACTAAGAGTGGACAACGAATTAGATCGGGTTAAACTGGATCAGTCTATTAACTAACTGAGCCGTATTAGGCTCAACACATTTATTAATGGGTCGAGCTGGATTATTGGTCATATGAACCCAGCCCGCCCATGACCCGCCTATTATCACTAAGGAGTATTTTTTGTGAGTTAGTTTTTCAACTAAAATCTCTGTAATTTTCCAACCAAACTAAATTAGTGCAAATTCAAAGTTAGAAAATACACAACTAAGCTAATAAATGAGTTGGGTTAAGTCGCCCATGGACGGCCCGCTTTGTGCTAGTTTAAAAAACGGAACAAATTTGCGCCAAAAAACGGTATATAATAATTATTGTTATGTACAAAGTATTGGTAGTAAGTTTAACTAATTGGAACATGTAAATTATTATGTCAAGTAGGTCGAAAAAAATTAATGGGTCACTAAACGGACCGTTAATGAATTAACCCAATCCGGTCCGTTAATATGCCTTAATGGGGTTGCCTAATATTGACCAATTCTACATACTCAACAACAACAACCCTAAACATCAACGACAATATTTAATGTAGTCGCATTTCAAAGGATCTAAAAAATCTACTGCAGCAAAATCATCTAGACGATACCAAGATTTTAGGACTTGGGCCAACATCAACAACAATATTTAGTGTAGTTGCATTTCAAAAAATATGAGAGATCTAAATTATGCAGTCTTATTTCTATAGACGTTGTTGTTAATAGAAAGCCTAATTCTCAAAGACTCACAAAATAATTTGGACTAAACTAAAAAATAGTAAGAAAATTCATATTTGTCCTAAGACAAGCCCTTATCTGCCCCTTCCCTTTTTTCGGAGAGGGTTTATAAAAGTACCCCAAAAAAAAATCAATACTCTTTTCATTGTATTTTTGCTTCATATAATTTATACTTAAATGCTTTCAATTTTTTATTTTTTATTTTTTTTTGTCTGAGCACGTATGGCATTATGCATGCTTCAAATAACCTTCATATAAGGAAATGGTTAATTAATTAATGGTCACAGTTATGACTAATGGTGACTAAAAGCATACATCGGAAGGTTCTTTTTTGGGGATTCTTGGAGCCAATAATTTAGTAAATTAAGGTAGAACTGACAATTATATTGCACAATTAATTACCCTCTGATACTTAACATATATGCACTTAGAAGTTCAATCTCAAAACTAATACGTAATATAATGACTAAAATAACTCCTTACACAATTATGTTTTTCCAGCTCCGACACAAGAAGATATATCGTATGATTGCTTGCATATAAAATATTATCATCATGCCACTTCCTCATCCTTCTGGTATTCTCAGTGGCGGATCTAAATCTTTAGATTAAAGTTGTTCACTTATCAACATTCATCACCATATCTCCATCTTTTTACACCGAATGTTAGAGCCGACTTTGCTACCGCTCATATTATTTTCTTTGTTTTTTTTTTTTTTCAAGTTGTTTCCTTCTCAAATATTGTATAATGAATTTAGATTGATATTAAACTAGACAAAAAAAGAAAAAAGAAGAAAAAAATGAGACAAGCTAAGCTAAAGTTTTTGGATCTTTACTGTAAAGCATGATAGAAAGAAGAGTAAGAATTTTAATAAATTGTATTTCATTACTTCAGTTTCCAATGCCTCTTTATAGTATAAGGGCCTGTTCTATTTCGCGTTTTAGATAGATAGATAGATAGATGTAAGGAGTTGTAAAAAAAAAAAATAAATCATCTAGAAGTTGCAAACAATTGCAAGCTTTCGAACGTACAAAAACTTTAATTCTGAGGTTCATGAAAAATTCTAATGATAAAAAAATTAGAAGCGATATATCAAGAAAGGTTTTAAAAAAAGGGCGAAAAGAATAAAGCTCCTTAAAATGGCTTTTTTTAAAGTTTTGCTTTTCTTAAAAAAATAAATAAAAGTAAAAGTGTTCTCCAAAATTAGAATTTAGGTAGCATTAATAGTAATACCACAGAAGCAGATATCATGATCGACATGTTTTTAATTAACGATGCGAAAAGTTTGCACAGGCATACATGTAAGAGATAATGGTGCCGTTTCTATGTGAAAATTTTGGTCAGTTAATGTTTGTATATCTAGACAAGTATAGAACGTCACGTTCTTATCACCCGAGGCCACTTTTCATTATTGAGATTTCAATAAATCGATAAGTCATATGTTCATGCATGGCATTTGTGACAATAAAGTTTGCGTTTTTGCTTACAAGTGGACGCCTTGGTAATTACATTGTTTATCTTGATAGAGAGATTGGATGAATTCCCATTGATACGTAGCTTTGTTATTTGATTTGAACAATGCATAGTTAATTTGATTACTCCACATCTAAATGATTAATTCATGCATAAGTGATATTTTTTAAATGCATAGTTTGATTAATTTGGTAAAATATCTACATTTTTTTTAAAAATTCACACCACACTACCTTAAGAAAAATAAAAATATACACACATAAAAGTGTTCTTTCAAGAGAGTATTAAATTATTAACCATTAGATTGAGGGGGCCTTTGTGTTGACGTCGTTTTTATGCATCGTTTGATTAATCCACGTATAAGTGAGTAGTACTAGTCATTAGTAAATTGTAAATTTTGCGCTAAGGACCTATTCTTTTCATTCGAAAAATAGGAGTTAGGAAATAGGTGAAATTGGTTAAAATAAGTAGAAGTTGATTTTTTTTGTTGAAGTAGGTTGAAATTAGTATATTTTTTATATAATCGGTAGCAGTTGACTAAAATAGTGGATTAAAATTAGTTGAAGTTAATATTTTTTAATTAAAGTTCGTAAAATGAGTTAAAATAAGTTAAAATTTATAAATTGAGATTTATCAATGAAAATAACAGACCTAAATGATGTGGGATGGGACATAACAGACTTTAGCGGTTTATTTTCCCTTTTTAAATTTGTCCACATGTCGGGTTGCTCCTTGTTATCAAGGAGACAAGGAATGGGTTAGAAAAGGCCCAAGCAATTTTCTTAGCCAATTTCAGGCCCACAAATATTATTTTCAATGGCCATATCAATGACACGTGTGAAAGTGCGCATCACTCAAAGCATTCCCAACTCGCATTCCATATTATGAAAACTATCATGTCATATCATTAAATGTTTCAATTTTTTAAAACTTATAATTCTTCAATTCTCCAACCCATAAAACTCTGATTTAAATCACTAATGAAATATTTGCAATGGACCCATCTCATAATATACAATCTTTTTTTAATAATCCAAATGATATTTTTAAGAAAAAAAGAGAAAACAAAAAATATTCAAAAAATGACATAATGCAAGGAGGAACACCTGTGCATTCATACTCGCGAGGCAATTGCAAATGGAACAAATGGGCAGTGGGCATGTGGCAGCGGCACCCAGCGGGTGGAATGCATTGCTTCTGGCTGCTAGTACTCTCATCGCTACTAATTTACGCCACTGTGGATGACTTCAATTGGTAAAAATGGGCAATAAGGGCCTATTCTTTTTGTTGGGAAATATAAGTTGAAAAATTGGTGAAGTTGATTGAGATTGATAGAAATGGGTTGACTTTTATATTTTTTTCATCGAAGTGGATAGAAGTAGGTTGAAATAAGTTGAAGTAGGTTGAAGTAAGTTGAAGTAGGTTGAAATTGAAAGAAGTTAATATATTTTTTATATGATGGGTAGAAGTTGATTGAAGTTGGAATCTATATAACTATATACAAAATTGAGTGAATCTATAAGTTTTTGCCAAGTGTCATATCATTATTAGTTAGGATATTAATGACTATTTAATTAATTTTGTTTCTTTTAGTATGCATACAATTCTTTTTTATTTGTTATATAAACTGCAAGGCCTTCCATATTTTCCTTAATCAATTACTAATAAACACTGACATGCAAAAATAGGACATGTGTAAATGATAAAAAAATAGATACAAAGATTCTTTAACTTATAAATAAATCTGAACAATGAAAAAGAAATCGTTGATTTGATATTTATAATTTTGAATATTAACATATTAGTTTACTCAATCCTTGTATTTCAAGGGGAATAGTTCTAGTTTTTTTATTAAAAATGAGTTGAAGTGGGTTAGAATTGATTGAAGTTGATAAATTAATATTTATAGCGAAAAGAACATGCCCTAAGTGATGATATATATGTTATTGACCTAACTGTAGTATCTTTTTAAAATCAAAATTAATATTTTGTATATTTTAAAATTATTACATTTTGGCCGTTATAATTAATTATTAATTGTAAAGTTTTAATGTTAGTCGGTTGTGCCGGTTGGCATAAAATAATATCATAATAGGATTAGCCATACTCGTGAAAACATATCATAGGAGTAAAATTATGCACAAAAGTATGACCTTACACAATTTATATAAATTTGTAATGCTATTTCATTATTCAGTTGTATCATTTTTTTTTCAATTTAATTCATGACGAATAAGCAAGACAAGATACTTAGGAAGTTTCTTATAACAAGACATTTATCATTTTGTTTAGTAAAATAATTAATTGAGTGATTATATATATATATATATATATATATATATATATATATATATATATATATATATATATATATTTGTAGCAAAACACCTAGTAAGTGTTTTATCCTGACCAAATTGACATGTTAAATGATCTAACATATCAAATTTTCAACAGTTAATTAAGAATAAGTATGAATGGTAAAGCTCCATTTCTTGTCGGCTAGCTACATCTATGAATACAATATGACACCTTAATTGGATTAATCTTATCTGCAAGTTCTATCATATGCATAACTTTTTATTGGGAAAAAAAGGATAGAAAGATAATTTTATGCCCTTCCATGGTTCAACCATGCCATTTTTTAAAAACTTAATACATAATATTTTTAAGTCTAAATTAGACACTTAAAAAGTATTTTGTAATAAGACATTTATTATTTTGCTTCTTAAATACCATTACTAATTAATTTGTTTCGAATTTCATCTATAATATCGATTTATTCACGTCCTCTGCAATTTGCACCACCCCCTATAAAAATAAAACCAATATTCGCTCTTCTTTATTGACAATTATTGGCGCTTTTTTTTGGCTGTTTATGGATCTTGACTTCTAACAAGTTTTTAAAGTTTAGCAACGACATGAACTGATAGCAAAAACAAGACTGAAAAACAAATATGATCTCATTAATCCCCTTTTGTTGAAGAATTTTTGTTTGACACATAATAAATGAACAAATATGAGTTCTTTTTCCATACAAAGAATGAAATCTGCTTCCTTCACTACAGGATTCCGTGTGATTAGAGACCGAAAATTGGAGACCGAAAAAAAAAGTTGGTCTCTAATTAAATTTAGAGACCGATGATACTGGTATCAAAGTGAGATCAATTCAGAGACCGAAATAAACTTACGGTCTCAACTTGAGATCAAAACAAATTTTCGGTCTCAGATTTTGGACACCAACAGTGACCTTGGGTTCACTTAGAGACCGTCCAATGGAAGTCGGTCTCAGATTTAGATACCGAACTGTATTTCGGTTTCCAGTGGAGACCAAACTGGATTTCGGTCTCGGATTTAGAGACCCCGGTCAACGCACGGTTTCCATTAGAGACCGGTGGGCTATGGTCTCAGTCAGAGACCAAACCGTGTGGTCTCTAGTTGAGACCAAATTTTTTGGTCTCACTTAGAGACCGATGTGGTTTGGTCTCAACTGGAGACCGTTTTCTTCAAACCCGGTCTCCAAATTTGAATTGCCACCAAAGATTTGGAGACCGATAAATTTCGGTCTCTGTTCGGTCTCCAAAATTAAATAGAGACCGAATTTTCTATTTTGGAGTCCGAATTGTTTCGGTCTCAAATGGACCGGGATGCTGTAGTGCTTCTTTCATGTCTATTTCATTTTTTTTTTTTCAAAGTCGTAGGAATGGTAATAGAGTTGCTCATGATTAGCCAAAGCAGCTCTAATTAGTAATTGGTTTGGTGTTTGTCCTAAGGTGATAACCGATAATTGTTGTAACCTTCTAATTGTTACTAACAAGCTTACCATTGCTGATGAATGAAGAAGCTTTGCTTCAGTTTCAAAAAAAATATCCGTATGAAATTCAACGTTATTGGTCTTTGGCTAACCTTGACCGAAGAAGTGAAGAAAATTACGAGTAATTATACACTTGAGTCATATAGACTGTCTCTATGGACTAACTCATGTTACTGTTCTTTGGTGATGGACTTTGTCATGCTGGAAGTCACCTAAAATTAAACATTGTGGTAAAAATCTCTTAATGTTTTTAACAAACGTGTATATTATGTTTTAGCTTCATTTAGCATGTTCCTGGATGTTAAGTAATATGCGTTATATAAAGCTATTATGCCTTGATTTCAAATAGTTGAATTCAAAATCTACTTATAAAATCTACTTGCTTATTGCTCCATCCGACAAAACAAAAAAAGAAAAAAAACAAATGACATGAATCACAAAATGACATTTCTATTACAAGTTATAGTTAAACAAATTTAAGTAATCTTAACAGTTCTCATACGAACATAGTTCATCGCCTTAATATGATTATTTTTTTATTTGGTATTTGGGCATCTATTTTATGAGAGTGGACTTACTGTTAAGTCATAAATGATTAGAGTTATCCAATCACTTATCAATCTTTCTTTTTTCCCCCCCCCAACCATAAGACTTGAGGCCCAAACCTTATTCAAGATGAGCACTGCAAGTGTTACTACTTAAACTAACTTGTATTGGTAGAAAACATTTGGACCCTGCTTGGTGAGCAAAACTGAAATAAAATAGAATCATTCATGATATCTGATGGGAATGAAACTTGAATCTTAAACTCTGAGTTTGAGGGGAGGGGCGGGGAATGGAATCAAGTTTAAATCCTTATTGTTTGGCTAATGGTTATGGAGTAAAATCAAATTTGTTTCATTAAAAATATTTAGATGCCATTGTAAGTGATCTTTTCTTATTTTGTAATCATTTTTGCCATTTTTGTATTTAATTTTTAAATTGAAATGTAATGTATTATTTTTGCGTTTTCCTTTGATTGAGGTAACAATATTTTGTAAACCTATGATTACAAATTAGACTAACAATTGAGATATAAGTACATGGTTTAATAAACACATAAATTTATAAACAGACATAAAAGAAAATTGCCTTAGCCCAACCTAACAAAGTCGTTTAGCCCAACTCCATAAAGTCGTTTAGTGGTATCAAAGCCCAGAATAAAGCTTGTTTGAAGTTGACGAGGGAGCCCAACGCTCAATAGAGAAGCCCAACAAATATGTGGAGCCGAGTCAACCGACTCTCTAAATTGACAGACACGCCAGCTCGATTCTCCGTTTCAGCTCTTTTTGTGTGTTCTTCCATCTGCGCGCCGGTCTCTCTGCGATATCCACGGTTTCTTCTGACTGCCGTCTCTGGTTAGCTCGCTCGCTCTCTCTCTCTCTCTCTCTCTCATGCTATGCTGATCAAATATTGTTGTGAAAATTCAGAGCTAGATTACTCGTAGGACGATAAAGATCTTTACTTTAAGGTTTTTGGTACTTAGATTCGGGTTATTTAACCTGATTGATTGATAATTTAGCGTTTTTTGGATTTCGATCTTATGGTTTTTGGGTACTTAGTATCATATTCGGTTGTCGATGAATTTTGATTTAGGTTTTTGATGGTACTGTTCGATTTTATTTTATTTTTTGGTTACTCCTTGGTTCCTACTTCCTTGGTGCTTAGATGCAAGTCTCTGTGTCTCTCTCACTCATCGCCCCCGCCCCCCGTTATTGGGGTGATTTGTTTGATTTGTTTGAATGGTGATTGGCAGTTCTTGGTTTCATTATTTATCTGGAGATTTGTATTTTTGCTGTTTTACACTCCTGTTGATATGGAGATCGATTTCCTCCGACGAGGACTCATCACGGTTCCAGTGATCCGGTCTTCATCAGGGTCCGGACAAGGATATTCCCAAAAGTCGGGGCAGGGGGGGGGGATGGGGGTACACACCCTGTCCCTAACCATCCCAGGTTGTCCATGGCTGTTTTGTTGTTTGTATGTCCTAAAGGCCGTATAGGCTATTGTTGTGGTTGTTCTTGAATGATAGTAGTGTGACTGTGTGAGCATGTGAAGCTCTTTTTGGGGAAATTTCTGCCAGGATTGCGTTCATAGTTAGTTGCTTACTATGTTGGTTATTTGGTGCAGTAATTGGTTCGCATAGCAGGCAAAATGGGGAAAAAGAAATCTGACGAGGCTGGCGCCACCACGAAAGCTCAACCATCTAAGGATGGGAAGAAAGAGAAGTTATCTGTTTCAGCCATGCTTGCTAGCATGGATCAAAAGCCAGACAAACCAAAGAAGGCTGCTGCCTCCAGTAAACCCAAGCCCAAGGCGGCGTCTAAAGTATCGTCTTATACTGATGGCATTGATCTTCCACCTTCAGATGATGAAGAAGAGGACTATGCCTCAGAAGAAGAGCAAAAAAGCAAACGGCCAGAGACCAAGATGCTCGATACTTCTATTACGGATAAGGAGCTGAGGAAACGAGAGAAGAAAGATATGTTGGCTGCCCAGGCTGCAGAACAGGCGAAAAAGGAGGCCTTGAGGGATGATCATGATGCATTCACTGTTGTGATTGGCAGCCGTGCTTCTGTGCTTGAAGGTGGGGACGATGCTGATGCTAACATTAAAGATATAACCGTTGAAAATTTCCATGTGTCTGCTCGGGGGAAAGAATTGCTAAAGAATGCATCGCTAAAAATCTCACATGGAAAGAGGTATGGTTTAGTAGGACCAAATGGGAAGGGGAAGTCCACACTTTTGAAGCTTCTAGCATGGCGAAAGGTTCCTGTGCCTAAAAATATTGACGTTCTGCTGGTTGAACAAGAGGTGGTCGGAGATGATAAGACAGCACTTGAAGCGGTTGTTTCAGCCAATGAAGAATTGGTTAAGCTTCGTGAAGAGGTTGCAGCTTTGCAGAATGCTACCTCTGCAGATGATGCAGGCAATGATGATGATGACGCTGGAGAGAGATTGGCTGAATTATATGAAAGGTTGAATATATTGGGTTCAGATGCTGCTGAGGCCCAGGCATCAAAGATTCTAGCTGGATTAGGGTTCACAAAGGATATGCAGGGGCGCCCTACTAAGTCATTCAGTGGCGGATGGAGAATGAGAATCTCACTTGCTAGGGCACTTTTTGTACAACCAACGCTTTTGTTGCTCGATGAACCTACCAACCACCTTGACCTTAGAGCCGTCCTTTGGTTGGAGGAGTATCTGTGTCGGTGGAAGAAAACTCTCATTGTCGTCTCTCATGATCGTGATTTCCTCAACACTGTTTGCAATGAGATTATCCATCTTCATGACATGAAGCTTAATTTCTACCGTGGCAATTTTGATGATTTTGAGAGTGGATATGAGCAGCGCCGTAAGGAAGCGAATAAAAAATATGAAGTCTTTGAAAAGCAAATGAAGGCTGCCAGGAGGTCAGGCAACCAGGCTCAGCAGCAGAAGGTCAAGGAAAAAGCGAAGTTCGTGGCTGCAAAGGAAGCATCCAAGAAAAGGGCAAAGGGGAAGGCTGATGAGGATGAGCCCTTGCAGGAAGCCCCGAGCAAGTGGAGGGATTACACAGTAGAGTTTCACTTTCCAGAACCGACGGAGCTCACCCCTCCGCTCCTGCAGCTCATTGAAGTGAGCTTCAGCTACCCCAATCGACCAGACTTCAAGCTTTCAAACGTTGATGTTGGTATTGATATGGGCACCCGGGTTGCTATTGTGGGACCCAATGGTGCTGGGAAATCAACCCTGCTTAACCTTTTGGCAGGTGACTTGGTCCCAACTGAAGGAGAGGTAAGGAGGAGTCAGAAGCTAAGAATAGGAAGGTATTCCCAGCATTTTGTTGATCTGTTAACAATGGATGAAACCCCAGTTCAATATCTCCTCCGTCTCCACCCCGATCAAGAGGGGATGAGCAAACAGGAGGCTGTCCGAGCCAAGCTGGGGAAGTTCGGACTCCCAAGCCATAACCACTTAACCCCAATTGCAAAATTATCAGGGGGCCAGAAAGCCCGTGTGGTTTTCACTTCCATATCGATGTCGAAGCCCCACATCTTGCTGTTGGATGAACCTACAAATCACTTGGATATGCAGAGTATCGATGCACTTGCAGATGCTTTGGATGAGTTCACCGGAGGCGTCGTGCTGGTGAGCCATGACTCCCGGTTAATTTCAAGTGTTTGTGAGGATGAAGAGCGGAGCCAGATTTGGATTGTGGAGAATGGGACTGTGACCTTCTTTGATGGAACGTTCGACGAGTACAAGGAGGAGCTACAGAAGGAGATTAAAGCTGAAGTTGATGATTAGGGCTCTACGCGTTGAATCCTCTTTCTTGGTTTTGGGCTGTGACCATAAGATCTTGTGCATCTCTATTCTTCTCTCCAGTTTTGGTTCCATGGTTGTCGTCAGAGTGAGGCATGGCTATACTTATTTTGATTATATGTTGTTTTCCTATGGAATTGCATCCGAAATTCCTCTCCTAATTGAGTGTAGTCATAAAAAAGGATCAGAAGTGGATTGTCATGAGTCTGTTCCACCTGCATCGTATGGAGATTTGATTGCATTTCTCCTTTCAGATGGTTGTCCTTGCAACAAATTGTTATATGGTATCTCTGGGAACACACAAATGCTGCGCGCTGATGGGTGTCTCATTACATGTGCAAGGCTTCCCGTCTTTACCTTACGGATCTTTTTCACCATCTTGCGTTATTTACTGAGGGTACATTGTAACTCTGCTTTTGTTTGATCCTAAATTGTTATCTTGTTGATGAGCCTAATTTTATCCGTCATTGTTAACTGGGTTTTTCTGGAACTGTTTGTAAGTTGTAACAATGCCACCCTTCAAGATACTGCCTGCTAAACTTGGGTGGTTCTACCGTCCTTTTGTATCTGTTGATGGCTACATTAAGCTTAGAAGAAAAATAGGATAAAATCTAAATCCAATATCCCAAAAATTTTGTCATTAGGCAGGATGTTGGGAGGAGGGGTCTAATAAAGCAGTCTTCTCATTGAATTGTAAAATTACATAGAGATTGGTTCCGATTGATCATAGATTTAAGAACTGTAGACTATCTACTATTTCACAGAAACGGAGTAAAGGAAATTTAAAAAGATTTTACTTTAGTCCGTATAATACAAATTGAAAAAAAAGTCCAAATCTGCCCTTGGTTTAAGAAGAAATGTAATTGCTGCCGTTCTAAAACACAAGATCAAAATGAATGTGGGTGGGATTAACATTGTCAATAAACCTCGAACCAATGCGTGAAGATAATCTAATAATTAGCCGACACATAAGCTACACGTGCATATTCAACGGCTGATTAAAGTCACTACTCTACATTCAGCTTCGGTACTGGATTTAAAGATTGTCAATTGTTTCACTGGAGGGCCGACAGATAGTGGCGGAGCCACATACAAACTAACCATATGGCTTTAATAGCAAGAATGATTTTCGAAAGAAGACTGCCTACATATGAATCTGTTCAAACCTCAAAAATGTACGATAATAGTTTATTATTATGAGACTCCATAAATAAAATTTTCTAAATCCCGTCACAGTCCAAAGAGAGAGGTTACTGGAAGCGACTATATCATGTATTCCAATAGCCGGTTGAGAACTGCTGGTTCAACTAACCTATGACATTAAAGACTCTCCTCAATGCTGGTTCAGAACTGTAGTCCCTTGCTTCCAAAGAACAATGATCTTCAAACATTTAGAGCACCATGTAATGGAACACATCCACGCACCATATCACTGAAGATTATCAGAAACAGTGAACACTTGAGAAAAAGCGGTGTGTTCCCATGGTGATCTTTTCGTTAGTCACAACCATTCCACATTTTCATGCCTCATCTGTTTCTTGTTGGCCGTTTAACATCCATGATATAGCATATTTTCTGAAGCATTGAACATCCAAAATTAAGACATGTTTCTCGGGGTTAAACTGAGTTCACTTTCTTCATCTGCATTTTCTTGGCCATTGATGTTTGGGGCAGATGATGAAGCGACACTACCAGCTTCAGTCACCTCAAGCTTGCACAAAGGACATGATGCATTAATCTTCAACCATTTGTCTACGCACTCGCTGTGGAACAGATGGGCGCATGGCAGTTCTCTTAGCTCATCGTTGTCGACGTATTGTGCCAAGCAAATACAACATATCTGCGCCCAGTAATCAAGTTGGGATCATTTGAACAAAGAGGAAGGCATATAACTATGAATATTATAGAGGAAGGTCGCAAAATATAAAGCTTCATTTGGGGGAAACAAATGGGATATGTTGGACAAGAAGTTAAAAAGTAGAAGACTAGTATGTGTACAAAAACACTAACATTTAATGAAGATTCAGGTGATCGCGGAGGTCAAGATGTATGTAGTCTAACCAGTTCCATGACAGGAAAAGTCAAAAAGACATTCGTGAGATTGTATGAACACTCTCCTCACTATTACTAAACTGCTATTACAGAAATCTAATTCCTAGACTATCCCGACAATGCTCTGCAACATCTTGTTTAAATGATCAATGCATCAGTACTTGGACTTCGCTATTATCCATGTTGAGGCGGTTCTATAAGAGAGACTAGGTGTTGTACTTTGTCAGTTTGTGAATAAGTCTGATCTACAGTCCAAAACAAAAGGTAAAGTGTTCGTACCGATCTTGGAATGTTGAACAGCTGACATGGATAATTGACGTCAAATGAAAAGTGCTACCAATGTTAGATCATGAAACACAACACGTGTTCTCAAACAGTTGTGCTTTACTACCAATCAACCAATATATGTGAAGGAGCTCAACCTTCAGAGAAAGAAATCATAAGCCACAACCCAAGGACCACATCACCCACAGGCAGACTTACCGCATCTTCTTGGGATATTGAGCGCTCATTATTTTCATCACCCACAGGCCCACTTTTACAGGAGCACAAGCAGATTTGTTCATCATCAGCACCTTCATTTTTGCTTAGCTTGCACTTATATGTTGGCAGAGAATTAATGGATTCTACGGTTGCTCCTCTTGTTTTAGAAAGATCCTCTCGGATGCCAAGTACTGAGATAATACAAGGCAGGCAGCAAAATACGGTGGCACAGAGAAGGAATGGCAGTGCATACCCAATACAGCTAAAGGTAAGGAAAACTATACATAACCTGCATAAAGAGAGCAAAAATAATTGGTTGACTATAGGCATATGAGAACTGAAATAAGACAGGACATGAAATAGCATTACCTATACAACTTTGGAGCAACAGAGGGGGATGAGTGTGCCCCAAAAATCCACACATTGCCCACAACAAACCACACTGCAAAGAAGCAGTCCAAGGCCATTTTGAAGTGGTCTACTACACCATTGAGTCTGCAGATGAAAAATGATGTATCAACAAATGATGAATTTCGAAAGAGCTTGAAAAAGTAACTAATCTCCGAATATGGATAGAGCTCAATTAGCTCCCCAATTTGTATCCCCAAAAATATAACAGTCACAATGCCATCGGTTGATTAACTGTTTGATTAACTGTTTCCAAGCCCGGGACAATCACCTCTTTCACCTAGTTTCTCATTCTCTGTCCTCTGGAAGTCCTGGTGGTACATAATTGGTACTACTTCAGAAAAATTCCTAGCTCCAGCTACGCGCAGCAATGAAGCATGCAAATTCTTAAAGTGACTCAAAAACCAGCCAATCAAGAAATTGTTCAGATGAAAGTAACTTAAATGGCATCTATAAGCATTTTTCCTATCTACTTGTGCACTCAAATAACAAGAAGCTAAATCTAACAATGCAGAAGCCGATTCTGCACTTTGAGAGTTTGGTGCGTAGTCATTTCAGTATTGTCCTCCTTCCATAGAGATCAAGGCACCAGGGTAGCTAGGCAATCCCTTTAATGTGGCTTTCCTTAAAGGCTACAAATTGCTAAATCTTTGTTCAAAGGTTACCCCATTGCTTTCAACATGCCAAGGGTATCCCATTGCTTTCAGCAAACGCCCAGCAAAGGTAGGAAAGGAGTAGAAAATATCACTTGAGCGTTCAACAACCATATCAAGGTCAGACCCGGAAGGGTCAACCCATAATCATCAAATGTTGCCTTCTGTCAGCAGTCTAACTGACAGTCATGTCATGCAAATGACAAAACTCCAGCGACAGCCAGGCAAGCTGTTGCCAATTCGTCCTCTCAATGGAAAGGAAAATGTCACTTGCCCCATTTGTTTTGAGTTTTGCAGCCAGGTCACACCATCTCCTATGCCTGGGAGGGTAAGAAGCGAATGACAAGCAGCTAGGGGGTCTAGGCCTCGTCCATGAAAGGGAGAAAACCTTGCATTGGGTGAGATTCGACCCCCCAACCTCTCCTGTTAGAAAGAAAGTTTCTCCAAATAGTGTTCCTCAAAATGTCGCTTTCATATATAACTTAAACCTCAACTTCAGCCTTTTGTGTTTCAATCCATGCATAGGTTCCAATAAATCATTGCTAAATAATTGGGGCAAGGCATTCGCTGAGTTTTAGTAGTTTCACATGCACAAATATATTGGTATATGACATTTTCTTAATTTAAGCCTGCATATGCACACATGAAACCGTCCACTACTTTATAGTACCACCAAGCCTCTTTAAAATTTTATTTTTCTTAATGTGTGGTTGGGGGTTGAGGGTAGCTTATGTTATACTTCGTTCTTCAGAATTGGTTCAATAATTGTAAGATTTGAGGTCAAAATCCATCAAAATTTCATGAAAACTACACTCTCTCATGAACAAAGATGCAGCAAGTCCAATGAAAGTACATTAGCATCACAATAGCTAACCGAAAAAATAAATAAGATGTGCTCCTTTCTTTCCAGTAGGAGACCTACTTGACAAAGTATATGTAGCATGCTCATGATGCTCAGTTTTAGAAGGAAATAATAGCTTACCGTCCACTAACTCTTCCTCTCCTGTGGTTGTTTCTTGCAGCTGCATGTGTGTTTTGATAGCTTTCCTCTGCATCTTGAGCAACAGATATCGATGGCATATTATTTGGTTCGGAAGAAGGGGCCCTTTGAGAGTGCTGATGTGATTGAACTGAATTCCGAAGACGCCAATATAGAATAGGAAGTGTTGCAAGACAACCACAAGCATAGCCCACAACCCATGCAAAGAGAGGGGCTTCTGTACTCTTGTATCTTGACAATGACAAAATAACAACAGAGGCAACAACTTGGGCCAGAGTGACAATTAGCTCAACCGAGATCCATAGGCCAGAATTCAAAGGGCTGGTGTAACCATATGTGTCACCTCCGCCTGTGAACGAGGAATTCCCGGTGGCTACTCTTCTTTCAGAAGACACAGAAGCTTGTGATGGGTGTATTTCTGTACTACTACTTGATGGTCTATCTACATTATAACGGGATTCTTCCTCATATACATGATCATCCACTGATGAAACTAAGGGAGCGTCATTTGCGGCAGCTATGTCAATGACATGCTGATGACCAGCACGATCTTCCAACCGCTCCATTAGCAAAAGGAAAAGGATCTTGTTCTTCCTCACTATGTAATGCCAGCAGGGGAATGCCCATGCAAATGTGCTACCTGAAGTAAATAGAGCGAACCTAGCATAGAGACGGATATTCTCACACTCGCCCTATGCCTTTCAAAGTTCCTACAACAAGTGGACTTCCTCAATCAGTCACCAGATATCAACCAGCACCTGCCACCAGTAATTATAGGATCCCATCAGTTTTTAATCTGTTCAAGGAGCCAAAAGGAGGACAGCAAATCCAGAATATATCCAGAAATACTGTTCTTCCCTAATCAGTTGCCATATGCTTTGTTCCACAGCTTTTAAGTAGTTCCAAAGATGCGATCTGATCCACCGCTTGGACTAATTGAAGGATGGACTAAATAGACATGCACAAGAGTGCATAAAATCTACTAACTGTGCTTTGGGCATAAAATCTACTAAAATTGCTCAAAGCAAAGATTGCATTTTTGCAAGTTATGCCAAAAAAAGAAAGAAACAAGAATCATATTTTAGTTTTCAGGACACCCACTTGCAAATCGAAATGGGTCATCGCAGATCGATCTAGGGCATACGCACAGACCACAATTTGAATCTCAAATTTCACAAATTACCTTAAACCCACAAAATAAGAACTAATCAACAGCATTTTACCCAAAAAAGTACCCATCAAAAAGAACAAGAGAAATAACAAAACATCATAAACAAAAGAAACCCAAGACATAAACTTGAGCTCAGCTCAAACCCACTATATGAAATTCACAAAAAATCTACAAGGAATCAAAAGCACAAATTGCAGTAAACGCACCACTAACCAGAGAAGCTAAATGAACCCAGATCAACATTGGCTACGATCAAAGCAAAGGATTTGAAGGAAAAGAACAAGAATGATGTGAGAAAAATACAATGAACTGCATCAAGCAAGAGGAGAGAGAGTAAGAACAAGGCAAGTAAAGTGAGAGAGAGTATGAAGAATCTTACTGTGGGGGGTCCACCAATTTTGGTAGACAACTCTGAGGGAATTCCCAGCCCAAGAAGTGGAAGGGGAACTTACCCCTCCTCTCTCTCTCTCTCTCTCTCTCTCTGGAGCTTCTTCTGCTTGCAAATGCACAGCAGCTTTTGTCTCACGTTGATGTTTTTACTCACTGACGCAACCAGTATCCATCAAATTGCAAGTCTCTCTCTGTCAATGCAATTAAGGCCGCCTA